>WEDG01004476.1:0-52792 GCA_017591395.1 Schistocephalus solidus
GATTATAGTGAGAGTAGACTTGCTTTGCATTTACCGCACTTCATCACCCTCCCCAACCTGAACCCGGTGTACGGCCAAGTCATACAGACCGGAGGTGGGAGAGGGCGCAGGCGGCTTGCGCATGTGCATTGTTCGATACTTCCAGCTCCTGATTGTCTCTCTGAGTCTGTCCCTGTGGTCCGAGCCTTCAGCCAGTAAGACCTTGACAACAGTTCACAATTATCCATAAGCAATGTTACTTACGGACTGTATAAACACTGGAATGACGGCAGCTGAGTTGGTGAATCAATTCACAAATGGTACTCAAACCTCATTTGTTAGCCCACTGGAATATGTGATGCCCTGTGAAATAGAAAGGCTGATTGATCGATCCCGATTGCATTAGGGAAATGAGTAATCCACGAGTGAAGTAGAAAAATACCCACAACTGCTTTGCTGGCTGATGACTCTTATAAGCCAGAAACTTTCCTTTAAGCAACACTGCTCGTTAACCCATGTGTGCAATTATGCAGTGGTCCGCATAAATCTTAAAATTCCCATTTCCCTCCTATAATTCCCTCGGTACACATCATTCGCATGCGATATCATAATAGCATGGGGGCGATTTCTTCGGTTGCTTAATCGACTAACCGTAGTGCTCGCCACTGCTGTTGTTGCACTACGTACCATCAATTCTTCTTTCCTTTTAACTTAAACATGGCAAGAATGAGGTGGTTTTCGTATCCGGCAGTCTTACGACGTGTGCATGCTGCAATTAAACCTAGCTGTAAAAAATTATCATTAGCGGTCGACAGATGTAGAAGGGACTAATGAATAACCGAGTTTGGCTAGAGAAGCCCTCATAGATGGAAGATCAAAAAGTACCACGCAACTGCAAACATGCCGTTAGAACTGATTTATCGGTTTTCGCAGTGTTAGCGCGAGTCAATCCTCCAGGGATGTGCGCCGAATGGTGTTAACGCGATTCATTACATTGATCGTATCCCCGTTGTCGATCACCCCTCAGTGCATTAACCATTGTCATCTGGCCCGAAGACGCGCCCCTTATGGCAGTTCACGCGTTTCAGTCGACTGCGCACTTTTTCCAAGGAGTCCTTGTTTCCTCAACGTTCTCGGAGTGCTTGTGCAACGATAAAAGGAACGAACTATATCGGATGCCTAATCTCGAACCCTGACCACACGACGCTAAAAGTCGACTGTCTGGGCAAAACGCGTTTCTATTCCCGCGGAAAAAAACCCGTTCTCAACACATTGGCAAACGCTCAAAAGAAGGCGACTTTGAAATGCGTCGGAAGTTAGGCTGTCTTGCGTGCGGGACCTTCTGACTGATGAGAAATTACGATAGTCCGTCAAGGGACTCACTCGTCCCGTATCGGCTCAGTGAGCGTTCATTAACCAATGATTGTCAAATCTCCTACAACTCCTGCGCTGATGAACATTTTGGGTCCATGAAATGCAATAACTACAAGGTCAGCTATAAATAATTTGTTTAAACATAACGCCGATTAAATTTTGTTAATACTATTTTAATAGTGGCACATTTTGCGGAATGCGTGTACAGTTGTGAACAGGAAGTTGAGTAGACTTTCAAATGTATAATTTTGCGGTAGACGGCCAAATGTCAGCTGAAATGAAGGTGCTGAACATGCTACCGAAAATATAATATACGAGGTGCCTAACCAAAATTTAGACAGCTACACAACACAATTTAGTAGCTCTATGTAAGCATGGATTCCTGCGAGCGGACGGATGTCCATTTTGGAAGAAGAGCAGAGGAAAGAAAGCAGTCTAAATTAACATAAATATGTGCCAGTATGCTTCACTGGCCAGTGAGATGTTTAAAATGCCTCCGAATGTTGTCAACGAAAAGAGGAAAACAGCAGGACTAATTATGCTTTGCGGAGACATCTGAGTAGGATGATTTAATGAGTCAACGAACAGTCATTCGACTGTAAACGACGACACACTTCAGCTAGTCACCCAGGGCTTTGACCCCAATTCAAAATTTCGGCCGCGAGAACAGCATCAAAATGAAGGTAAGCAGTGGATACTAAATTGGACAGCAACTTAATTGAACGTTTTCGCAGTCAACGGATAATAGCAACGTAGACTGATCCCCTTAATCAGGGGTCAAGATGACGTGCCTAAAGCTCTTCAAGAAGGTCTTGGATGTGGCCTTTATCTCGTTCGACACTACAAACCTGGTATATGAATAGCAGGTCATCTCTAAACCGTTTGTTTATAAAATTCGTCAAATCTAAATTTGATTTGCGCAGGATTGACGAAGTTACGTTGCCCTTCGGTTCCTTGTTAACACGGAATTGAAGTCGCCTGAAAGATTTGTGGAATATAAGCAGTGTTTGTACTCAGAACAGTACAATCATCACGCCGAGTTCTTATTTAGAGGAGAAGGGGAAGTAATTTTCTATTCTGTACCAAAACTCAGTGGTGGGCAGAGGCCCCGATGCGCGGCACGCTCTGAGCCCGCGCGTGCGTCAGTCCGCTAGGTTGATATTGGCGCGAATGACTACACGTCACGTGAGAGCTATCCCAGCATCCGCTCGATCCATTGATTGAATGATTGCAGTTTGTGGACGCCTGTGATTGGCTGTCCCGGAGGCTGCATGCGTCCAGGCCAGCCCTTCGAGAACTGTGATCACGTATAACGTCCTTCTTCACTTCGTCACTAGGGCATCGACTCTCACCTTCGATATTAGACGTTGATCTACTGGAGGACTCTTCACAGTCTAATAGTGCAGGCTCTTTAAGAGATTCATTCATCTCAGATTTGTCTTGTTGCTGTTATTCATTCATATCAAGACTCATAGAAGTATATAACGTAGAGAGTAGATGATTATTCACGAGAATATGTAGTCGATGAAATGAGGAAAACTAGTAACGATAGACGATATCGGAGAAAGAGTTCAATAACGGATCAGAAGACTTTACTGGGATAAGGGGATATTGTTAGACGATTGCTCCTTGGAAGGATGTAGATCGTTGAAATGCGGGAACTTGACTACCGCCACGTCCGCTGGGATGGGGGATCGAAAGGAAAACGAAAGTGAAAGTGATTTGTAAGCACCCCGCCGGTTTCCGCCTGTCCTGTACGTTTCACACGTGACCTCTTACGCTGCGTGAGCGCCAAAGGTGGGAGGCGCTACAAACGGTCCTCTTTCCATGAACTGTGCTATCGAATTTTAAACTCTTCAGACAAACAGACGATCCCGCTGAACTACGAAAGAAGTTTACAGTTTTAAAAGTAATACTAAAAGCATATAAAAGTGTACTGTCATTTTGGCTGCAAGCATTGTCAGGTATGTAAGGCAGTTAGGCTTCTATACATGGCCGACATGGGCATTATAATGTCCCGCTTTCGAGTAGAAACAACTGCTAGGGTGAACCGAATTCCAGGTCGGTACTGGAAGCGGAGACCCAGCTTGGTCATGATCATACCCAACCAGACATCGTCAAGAGGGAGACTGCGAGTGAAGTGCATAGCGATAGCCACCTCCTCCACCCGTGCATAACCCAGGAAGTAGAAAGCCCCAGCACTGAAGGGTGGCAGTTGAGGGGCCGGCATCTCATGCTTGGAGAGGGCCCATTTATCAAATCTGGCATCTTCGCCGAATCGGACGGTCGGAGAGCCGGTTCGCTCCAGACCGATGACCATGCGCTCACGCCAGTCTGCTTCCAGACGGGCGAGAAAGCGACGTAGATTTGCCGGATGGAAACCGTAGTCGTCATCTATGAAGAGGAAGCCAGGCCGTTCCGTTCGACAGAACCTGGTGGCCCATTGGAAATTGATCATCATTTTGGTGGTCAGGTTGTAATAAGTGTCTTCATAGTCGCCTACCAGGAGATCGTTATATTGCGACAACTCCTCCTTCAGACGTCGGTGGATGAGAGGATGGGTGTGTTGGATGTCGCTGAGAGCCTCTCCAGCCCTGTCGGGAAGGCTCACGTAAAATCCGTCACGTTTGAAAGTCTGGTTACCGGATCGTCGAGGCAAACCAACAGAAAAGATGATGCCTATGCGGAAGGGATGGGCAGTGGGTACACTGAAGTTATTAAGTCGCTCGTAGAGACTGCGGAATGTTTGACGGTTCTGGAAGTTGTAAACTGCCGACTTGACAATCACCACTAGGTCGTATTTGGATCGGCCAGAGTGACCAGTGCCAGCATGTATTTCTTTCTCAGGAGGACAAATCGTAGAGCTGACATGGAGAAGCTGAACGGGACGATTGTTCAGGGGACTCTGAAAGAATGACAAAGAGAGTACTCTTATTAGACAGTGCAAACGCAAGACTTGTCACCTCATGCCTCTGTAGAAATAAGAAGGGCTAACTGGAACAGGTTTATTGAAATGCTGCCGTTTCGGAGAGCATTTTCCAGGCGTTAAATGCACTTGATCGAACGGAGCTGGAAGTGGCGTGCCGTGACTTGCTCGATGACCTCGAGCTTATCGATTTTTTCTCTGCCTCGGCCCTCTGAGAAAGTTTGGCGGGAACTTTAGGTGCATGCGTTGTACCTCACCACCACCACCAATGACAGAGGCTTAACCTACATGTTGTTGCGAGGCCATCAGAAATGACGCTTTCACCTAGCCTATCTTCGTATCGGAATCCATTCCTACCCCGAAGATTGGCAAACCATCCCTAAATATATATGTTGTGCCCCCTACACGGGCCACATGGTAGATGCGCTGGACTAAAAGGAGGGCCAGATCAGGGTATGGCAGGCGTTATTCGGGTTGCGCTCCTATAAAAAATGCCGAACCCGGCGGCGTGGGCATGATGGCACGCATCGGTGCAGACACACGCAGCACGAGCCACTCTGTCATTTATGACACTCCCACTCCGTGGTATCTGATTCAGGCCTGGTGGCACGGTCATTGGCGGCTCCGGTCGCGCCAGCTACGTGCGCCCGACCCCGCCTCTGGTCTTCTTGACTCTGTCTTGATACCGGGCGCAGACGGGTGAGGGAAGAGAGGGTGTGGTAGCTGCAGCGCAAGTCTAATATCACTTAAAACTAATCCAAATGCAAGTCACCATCCCTGCACCAACATACTGTGGAGCGTACGGTGGACATCGTCAAAACCACCGTCGTAGATATATCAGTCATTTCTGCTAATTGCTTTTTGAATGGGTTTAGTTTCGATTGACTGTCAATTTTGTACTTTGTCCAGAATGACACTTAAAGTAATATCTAATTTCCCCATTTATTTTTGAAACGCTTACAGAGTTAAATATATTTTATGGAAAACATAAACTAAGATGTATTTGCTTGCACTCAGAGAATTGCGTATTTTTTACGTTAAATCCTTGGAGAATGTTTATATTTAGGTTTCAAGAACGTTTCTAATTATGAAATTTTTTAAAACCGTGAAATGCCCATACATAAAGCATGACATCTGCGATTTAGTTAGTGCTGCTTGTCAAGCATACAAAATTGGTCCAAATCCATTGCAAAATTATATGAGCAATCTATGACATCTTCTTGATAGCAGCTGTAAATTTATGATATTTCTTAGACGGAATGTATAGAGCGTGTAGTTTTCAAACCCTGAATGGTGGTGTAACAACAGGTCGTGTTCAAAATTATTTGAGAAAATGAAAATGTTTTTTTAAAACCGAAAGATATATGTTAGTAGACCATAGAATTTGACGTAAACGTGATTTTATATCAAGTAAGTACAAAAAATACATTATTGTGCATGCTTTCTTTAAAATATACTTCAAGTAATACAGACAGTGAAAATCAATAGAACACACAGTAGCTGTCCTAACTCAGGAAATCTCATGGATATCACAGGAAAAGACCTGTTACGCGAAATCCAACCATACTGCGTCCACAAAAGTTTTACAGCAGTAAAGAAGTGACCATTCTTAAAAAGAAGGCATATTGCAGTTGAAAAATTAAAATAACATTGTTTAGAAATATGAAATTTTTTTCGAAAGGCGGCTACTTCCGAAAAATTAAAAATCGGTGTAGCTAATTAACCTGAATTATTAAATGTACAGGATACCTGTCACATTTGAAAATGGTCCTTTAGGGTATATTACACAGAAGTAGTCTTCCAGATTACGGGCAATTTAAAATATGGCTTTTCTCAAACAGCCTAAATTTCGAGTATATATTTCAACATGGTTTCGGGTGAATTAGCGGTCTCTTCTTCCGTTTATACACATACTTGAATTAACCATTTGACCAAATAAAACAGATTTTTTACTTGATTACGCCGATAGAATGATAAACAAAATATTTCTTAAAATCACATGTTGACAGGTTGGTCAATTTTACAAGTATTTCGTTTGTTTGATAACGACGAGTTTCAGATTGTCCTTGAAATGACGGTGAATACTTTACGTTTTATTATGTTTTCAGTCCATTGCCCATAAATGAAGATCATGTTCTACTTGTTTATAAAAACCTGCAAAATAAGATATTTCTTAGAAGCATTTGCCGCAGTAGTGAGTTTTGAGACATTTTTTCTAATGCATATGACCATTTCAGTCATATTTGTAGGCTAAGCCAAACAGGAAACCACGTTGCCGAGAAAAATAAATGCCCAAAAAATAATTCGGCAAGTAATATACGTAAGCTCAATTTATAAACCTTTATTTATAAGTCACCTCTTTAATAAGCACTTTAATTAATTATTTTATTGTCAATTATCTGCTTACTTAACCTTTTTCCAAGGTCAAGTCAATGAAAAAAGGGGCGTTTGACCGGTTTTTCGACTTCTCTGAAAATAAGGGATGCGATGTCCGCTGAATATGAAGGAGCTCCCTTACCTCTTTCTATTGGAGCTTTTTTCGCTATATTTTTTTACTTTTCGGTCCCGTTAGCAGAGTTCAAATGCATAGCATAGTGCGGAATATACACTAAGATTTTGCGAAAGCTGCCAATCTTCTGCCCCTTCCATTTCAAGTTTGTGAATTCGTTCATGTCCAAATGCAAATAGAAATTGCCTTAACCTCTTTCGCGTACGCCGCGACAGAGAAAAGTGACGGTGTGTCGCGGATTCGCGTATATATGCGTGTTAATGATCCTATTTATTGGTGTAGTAAAACAAATTACCGTCACAAAAGTGTATTACTGAGGTTTTCTGGTAAAAACATCACAAATTTGCAAAACTTAATCGTTTAAACTGAAGCTGCAGTTGTTTTCCCAAAAACAATGCGATTTTTGTACCTGCATTTCCTGATTTTTGTGAACACAAAACCCAAATGTTCCGTTCCCCGAAGAGATATATTGAAAATACTTCAGGATTATTTCAATGCTAATTTATAGTACAACGCACACAAAGAAAAGGTTTTTATCCGTAGGTAACAGTAGCGTTGGATAGTTCCTGGGTGGCAAGAAACGTCAGATTGGGACATGTTTGGTCCAGTTTTTCCTTAAATAAACAGACATGAAATGGAATCGTCATTCATAAACAGCGTTCTGCGCATCAATTTAATTTTTTTAAAATAACACCAGCAAATATGTGCCATGCTAACACCTCACGGTTTGATCTCGACACTTCATGAGTGAGGCAATCTACTGTAAGTAGTCGCTTTTTACAGGATATAAGTTTTACAGGCGGCCGAAGAAAAGCTTATTCAAAAGCCGGTATCCCAACTAGACTGAAATCTTTTCAGAATATGCTGCACAATAAGGAATATTACGACATTACTTAACTTTGAAGCATTTTTTCTCCAGTGTGAAGTTAAAGCACGCGATTAGAGCAAGATGTATTTGACCCAACAAAATGCACGACAGCTTATCAGCTGCTGCACTTGTGGATGCAACTACATCGGGCGAACGCAAAGGCAATTGGCAGGTGGGTTCTAGATCAGGAGAACAAAATCCCGCGTTCTTTAATTACGAAAAACCTTTGCTTGATACTGGCCACTCCGTTGACCCCAAGACATCTTTCCGAGTATTTGTTCGGGCACGAACAACTCGTACTGTACGCTACTTGGAGGTGGCTTATATACGGAAGGTGAACCCGAGTCGCCATCTCGAGCACCAGTGGCCGGTGGTGAAACGGAGCTGTGTGCTGGTCGTGTTCAAGTGGCTGCGAATGCCTGTCCGAAATAAAATCGCTCGAATGGCTGGTGAGTGACTTTGAATCAAAAGGAACTGACCTACAGAAAAGGATGTGTGTGCAGTTTGTTTCTTATACTCAAATTTACATTTTCAGTTTTGGCACCTGAAGGAATGGAGTATTTGAATAAAATAAAGTTTAGTGATATTTTTTTAACATTTGAAACACTGGGTTCCTGAACCCTGCAGCCTATTACGCTCGTGTGTGATGGTTGTTTGTCGAACCTACAGCATGATTCATGCCGCCTCAAGAGGGTCTCACACCAGGAGACTGTGCATAAATTACATGAATAGATACATGGGCCATCTCTACTAGGTGAACGGCATCTGTTTTATAGGAAGAAATTAATCGCTACGGCTGTATAAAATTCCAAATTTTGTGCAGCCACATTAGAAAGAATGTCAAACAAACTCACTACTTCGGTAAAGACTTTTAAGACCTATCTTATTTTGAAGGTTTTGATAAGCACATCGAACAGAATCTGCATTTATGGGCAATAGACTGAAAACACTGAAAAGCGTAAACTTTTCACCACTATTTCAAGTATGATCTGAAACTCGTCGTAATAGAAGACCCGAAATACTTGTAAAAAAATTGACGAAAGGAAAGTTCCCCTTATATACACAAAGGCGTACGTTTACGATTGCACTTGACAATTCTTTTTAAATTTATTAATCACTGACCTGCTTGTCAACATGTGAGCTGGTTAACTATTTTATTCCCGTGACGTCCCTATTGGCGCATGCAAACAAAAATCTGTTTGGCTTAGTCAAAAACAGCCGATTCTCGTGAAACCACGTCGGAATATATACTCGAAATTAAGGCTGCTTGGTAACGGCTATACTTTGCATTGCTCGTAATCTGGAAGACTATGTATGTGCAAAATTCACTGAAGGTCGATTTTCAGACTTAAATCTCCTTCTGCTGCTTTATGCATTCGTTTTTTGCACAGACAGACATGGAAAAGCATTCTGTACATCTAAAACTTAAGCTTACTTAGTTAAAACTATTTTTCACTTTTGCAAAATTTTCCAATTTTATAAGAAACTTGCTATTTATACTCAACGTCATATTAATTTGTAAACCACAGTATTCCTTTTTGTTAAGAACGGTGGTTTTTTTCTGCTGTGAAACTTTGGGGGACGCAGCGTGGGCTGTGAAATCCATGAGATTTAACGAGGTAGGCAAAATACTGTACATTTTCACTTAAATTTCCGGGTAATACTTCATTTGACCTTATTTTGAAAATGTCAGTGGCCTCGATGTTATTCGAACATACGACAGCAAGCACAAGGCCTGAACACAACCAAAGCTCTAACCACCTGGACTACGATGTCCTCCGAAAGTCGTGTTAGGCTCTCCACTTTCCGACTCCCCGTTGGGCCTCGTAGCTGAGATGGTTCGAGCGTTGGTTGTATTCAGGCCTTGTCCTTGCTTGTTTGAATACCATCGAGGCCACCAAATTTTTCACAATAAAGTCACATGAATTACTCAAATCTGTCAAAAACACCTCTTAAAATGATAAAAAAACATCTTACGGTACACATAGTGAACATTAATATGCGTAAAGATACGAGGCCCACAGATATTACACATTTATCACCTCCGAATGTCTATAATGTATATATATATATATATGATAGTATGTGGCTCACCGATCTGCTTAAGGAACATTTATGTTCCGTTGTGCCCTGGAACTCAGACTAGAGTACTCACAGGCAGTCGCATAGCGACGTGTAGCATATGTTGATGATTTGGAACCGACAAAGACAAGGGAGACCGGAATGGCCATTTCTGACTTATTAGCCGTCATCAGCCAGTCATACCCAATCCCAAGTGTGGAACACCTGGGATTCAAACCCACGACCGTTGGTGATTGAGTCGAACGCTCTACCAATGAGCCACGGGCCCGCTGTTTTATCGGTTGCGATCGAGAGTATGATGATAGTGCGGGGCTCACCGATCTGCTTAAGGAACATGTATTTTACGTTGTGCCCTGGAGCTCACTTTAAAGCCCTCCCAGGCAGTTGCATAGCGATGTGTAGCATATGAGTTTTTAAGTGGAACCGCCAAAGACAAGGGAGACCGAAATGGCCATTTCTGGCTTATTAGCCGTCATCAGTTAGTCATACCTAATCCCAAGTGTGGACCCCCCTGGGCATGACTGGCTGATGACGGCTAATAAGCCAGAAATGGTCATTCCGGTCACCCTTGTCTTTGTCGGTTCCACCTTATCAACACCGACCGGTTACAGGACTCACTCGTCCCGTTGTGCCTTGAGGGTAACTCTCGAGCCCCACTAGCAGCCGCAAGGCAGCTAAGACAGAATACACTAATATTAACTCATCTCAGAGAAAAAAATTATGAATAGGACAATGTGTAGACCTACCTCCGGCACTGCACGACAAGACTTCACCCTTCTAACGACATCCGATAGGTTCAGGCTCTGGGGATAAAGCAGGTAGACCTCCGTGTCCACAGGCAGGCGCCATAGTCGATCGTCGATCTCCACCATATCCTCAAAGGATAGGAGGCGTTGGAGGCCACCACGTTTCACCACGTTGACGCTGGGAATCCGGTCAAGGTCATCTGTTGCGGCGGTGGTCAAATCAACTGGTACCTTCAGTAGAAGAAAGTAACTTCCATTCACCCTGGCTCCAATAGGAGTGTACCAGTCACTTGCGCATACTGTGGCCCTGACATTCTCACCAGGAGAAGATAAGGAGGAGGAACTCCATGTGGTACGGCGCTTCGCTGAGGGCAGTGAGTACAGAGCAGAAAGGAAAACGGAGGCGACGAGGAGGAAGATGAAGAGGGAACGATTTGTCCCTCCTCGGAGTAGACGGCGTAGATGTCGACGCACAGACAACAGCTGCAGCAGAATCATATCCCTAGGTGCTGGAAACTAGAACTCAGCTGCATTACCCTCCAAACTACTTGAACAGACTTGTCGGCGGGAGCGCGAAGAAGCAGAAGAACAAGACTTAAATGTGAGCGCTTGATGAGTACTTTGCTTGATCGGATGTTTCTATTGGCTGGAAAAAATGTGACTGTTGGTGTCTAAGCAACCAGTACGCACACCAACTCATTGCCAAGACGGATGACTGCAGACGTCGTGTAACTCGACTTCTAAAATGTAAATTCAGCCTCGAAAGCTTGCCTTCATTGGACATTTGCGCGAATCTGACTGCACATGTGCAAAACAAAACATGCCACTCTGGGCTCTGCAGAATTTCCTGCTGTCTATAAACTCCGAGATTGGATATACCTTGCTCCTGAGTAGTAGAAGGCAGATACAATGTCAAGGTTAACCTCCTAGTTAATACAATTTCACTGACAAATCTGACAGTGCAGTCTTGTGCTAGCACCTAGAATGCTGTTTTATAGGACAGTCTCATCGCGGCGTGAATTTGACCTTATGCCACGTGCCTACCTCGGGTCAGTTTCGCGTGCCACGTTGCTAACAGTAATATATTCCTGCAAATTTTCGGGCCTGGACTAAAACAAATGCATGAAATTTGGATGCGTAGAGAAAACCAAGAAAATAAGTTCCCTATTTCATACTAACCAAATATGATGACGGGTAATTATATGGCCCCCCTAAACAGCAGACATGAGCACAGGAACCACCCGTAATGCAAATGGCTTTGTGCCAAATTCCAGATAAATTAGGGTTAGGTTTAAGGTTACGGTTAGGGATAAGTGTAGGTTTATGTTTAGGCTTAGGCTTAGTGCTAACTGTTTAGGTCTGTGTTGGGATTAGTGTTACTGTTAGGATGCGGGAATATTTACCTTTGCTGAACTTATTTGCAGACCCACCTTTATTACTTGAGCTGGTATTCCCTCTTCCGTGTCCTGTTTAGGGGGCTATATAAGTGATCTTCACCAAATGCTGGTTTTAGCCTCTTCCACTTAAAAATACGTCATTTTTTCTTCTGCTTCAGCAGCTAATTGCTGTTTTATAGGCCAGCATAATCGCTGCGGTTATGTGACCTCATAGCTAGTGTTTATGCCATGAAAGGGTTTTTTTCTGTGTTGTTAACTGCAAACTGCACAACTGTGGCTGTATTGCAATCAATAAGGAAGCCAGCCATGGCTGCCTGACCACTAGCCAGATTTAAACTCTAGCCTGAACTGCAGGCCTAGACTTACCGAGATATTTCCTATCACACTGTCTGCATCTGTTTGAGCCTCCAACTACTGCTGACACGAGTAGGTTATGCGGGCGTTTGCATCATTCCTTAGGTTTCCTATTTATTTGAAACTTCCTTGCATTTATGTCTTTCTAGAATTTCAGTTTGCTTTGGATTAGGTTATGGTCTGCTCAATAACTCGCAAGAAGCTAAAATACACAGTATTTCCTCATCCAACGTCAAGTTCTCGTGCCTTCTTCTGACGCGGTCAATCGTCGGGCTTGCAGTATCTCGAGCTTCACCAAAGAATATTCCAGATACTCGATGAATAGCGTTTAAAACACTGCTGTATCTCCGTTAGCTTCTGAAAGTGAGTCGTCATCTTTCAACAGATTTGCGAGCAGCTGGCATTATACATATCTTCCTAATGACTTTCAAAAAATTTGCTGCCACTACTTGTGCTACACGGTTAAGAAATTTATGGTTAATTGACCCCAATACTTTTACAGCAGTCTATGTCATCAAGGAAGATAGCAAACTACTAAAAATTCACCAGTGACTTGGTACTTATAAGAACAGTGAATAAATAAAGGTATTTCTGAAAGAACTGCGAGCCAGTTAGAAATATTTGCCCAACCCCACTTGAGTTCTATCTTTATAAACCTGAATCCCCAGCGTCTGGTAACCTTTAGCAATAAAATCGTGTCGGACGTGTCAGACTGTGGCTGTATTGCAATCAATAAGGAAGCCAGCCATGGCTGCCTGACCACTGGCCAGATTTAAACTCTCGCCTGAACTGCAGGCCTAGACTTACCGAGATATTTCCTATCACACTGTCTGCATCTGTTTGAGCGTGTCGGACGTAGGAATTTTGATTAAATGAATAAAGATGAGGTGTTATAGGAACCACCCCACTGTCCCCTTTTTTCGTGTTTAACAGCCAGTAGACGTTGTGACAATATAGCGACCTGCAGGGGTATCACAAAGTTATCATTAATATTCTGTAGATATTCTTGATGAGAATCGACGAATACCGAAGTGGAAACAAAGAAACGTATTTCGGATAATTTCTGGTTACTAACAAGACATTAGTAGTAAACAAAACAATAAGTAAATGACTTGTAGGTCACAAGCATGGTCACCCTCAGGCTTGACCTGAGGCGCCTCGTGCCCAGCTGCTCTCCACAAGGACTGTGCCCACAAGCATACGCTATCACGCCAGTTACTCACAGTTTTTAATTTGTAGTCAGCTTAAGTTTAACATGGTTTCTATGAAAATAGGTCCTGTCTTACAAACCTTCTTACGTCGCTAGTACATTGGTCGAAGGCCATGGGTGAAGGACTTGCAGTATATATTAATTACTTCGACTCCAGTAAGGCATTTGCTTGCGTTCCACATAAGCGTCTGATTCGAACTTTGTCAGCCTTAGGGATAACAGGAAATCTTCTGGACTGGATTCAATATTTCTTAAACGATCGTAGACAGAATGTTACTGCCGGTGGCTACTATTCAGACGATCTTTCGTTGTGGAGGGTGACAAAAAGATGACAGAGACTCCCAGATACTACAAGAGGACATAGAGAAGCTGCATGCATGGAGCAAGAACTGGTGCATGGAACTCAATGCCAACAGGTATCAGTATATTTGAGGGATATGTAGGTGAGTTATCTTTGAATTCCCTATTTGTAAATGCGTGCTGTGGCATAAAAAATACTATCTCGGTTTGTTGGCGAGGCCGATTGGGATCAGCCAACGGGGTGGAACATAATTGAAAAAGAGCAGACAGTGAAAAAAACTCCCTGTGAGTTTACGGAGAAAAAAAACTGTCGTCCTTGGGGGGTCCAATGGGGGGGGGGCATCGCGGAGGGCACCTGGATCATCACTGAAGTGCGGAAGATGCAGCCAAACACTCCCTTGCTGATTCCAGAGTACGCCGAGTATTTTCCAAGGCAGTTATATACGCCAAGATCGTCCTCGGTCCGTTGTTGTTCGAACCAAGGGAGAACGTTTCAGAGAATGCATGGAATCTGGGCGCCAGTTTTGGCTGATACGAGCACTCATGGTGTCACCAAGGTGTGCAAGGTGTGTGCATGTGAATTATGGAAGAGAGCGTGAGCCCTATGATGCAAATAATAACACATAAATAAATGTTACTCAAATATATCAAGTAGTATTCTAAATGATTTATTCCTGACGTTGCCCTTGCAGCTTTCAGTTCGCGCTGTATCACTCACTGTTATATCGATCCATCTTTCGCTTAAAAGCCTCTAGGGATTCCGACATAACAAAACATATAGCAGAAGATTATTCCAAGTTTCGACCACTCTTTTGGAGGGAAAGTACTTCCGAGCGTCTAGCCTAGCCGCAGTCAAGTAATTTGAGAGGATGACCTCTCAAGTTCGTTGTTGTTACTAACTCGAAGAAATCGCCTGGGACAAGACAGCAGTCCTGAAGGCATAATATGCGGAATGTGAGTATTAGGTCTCCCCGAAGCTGTCTATAGCGCAAGGGAAAGAGATTAAGATTAGACAGCCGTGTTTAGTAAGGCTTTGAGCCCTGTCAATGGACAAGATTGGTTGCTCGCCTTTGGACCATTTCGAGGATGTTGTTGTCCTTCGCCGGCCAGGGTCTCCAAGCTTGGATAGCGTATTCAAACTGGGGCCGCATGAAGGTTCCAAAGACTTTGGTTAAGTAGTCGTCATTGAAGGCTGAAAAAGCTCGTTTGAAGAGGTACAGAATCGACGTCGCTGACTTCGCTACCTTTGCGCAATGTAGGGAGGGTTTAAGCGAGGGCGTGATCCAGACTCCCAGGTCCTTTGGGCATCCACTACTTTCAATGGTATGCCATTTAGTCGCTTAATCGTACGATTCGAATGATTGCTTTTTCGCGACTCGTATGATGTTGCACTTGCTCTCATTGAACGGAAAGAGCCAGTCCTATGACCATTTTTGGAGTCGATTTAAGTTTGCATGCAAGTTCTCTTCGTTAGCTGTAGTTTGAATGACGCGCCAAAGTTTCAGATCATCGGTAAACATGGCAATATCGCAGCCCATTTCACTGGCGCTGCCAACCTCAACCTTGGCCGACTGTTGGTCGCTGATATGGATAGTTTGCGAGCGGCCGATTAGGAAGTTTTCTATCCATGTCAGAAGTCTACCTCTTTGATAATGCACATGATATCAGCAAGACGCAGAACTAATGCACTCTCATGGTAATATCTCTTTGAAAATCAATCACTTGAAACCATGAGGGAGCAAAATAACCTTGGCGTGTTTATTAAAGACGATTGAAGCGTCACAACGCAATGTTCCGAATTCGCAGCGAGGGCAATGTCAGCACGATTTCCGCAGTAGAGTCCTTTCGGTGGGCGCTTGTTGCGAGTCCACCATCACTGCGTCTTTGCATATTCACGCCTAGGAATGGGAGTGTATACCTTGTTGCAGCTTCGCGCGTAAATTTTATAACCGGGAAGACCCTATTCAGACTCTGGTGCAATTTCTCAACGTTGCAAGTCTTTATGATAACGAATGTGTCATCTACGTAGCGGAGCCACATCTTCGGTTTGAAACGTTGTAAGACGCCTTCTTCTAGTCGCTGTAAGACTAGTTCGGCAAGTAGCCCCGATATTGGAGAGCCCACTGGGGTGCCCTTGTTGATAGTATTAGCCATCGAACTGACAAAAGTTCTTAACTATTCAAGGAACCACCCTACAGCCCATAAAAGAAGCTGTGTTCGCACCCTTTTCTTTTGGGCCTTTCGCTATTGCAGCAGCGATGACCTTCTTAAGGAAGAGCTATCGCATTTATATCAGTTCTTCCGGTCCAATGGATACCCAACGAGCTTCGTGAAAAATTGTCTTCGACGCCAGGGACAAACGCAGAACCTTGTTTCTAATGGAGATATAGTGCCACGGAAATTTTCTTCATTACCTTACATGCAAGGTGTTTCCGAAACAATCTGTCGACAATTAAGTCACTTTGGCATCTCTGTCACCCACAAGCCTGCATCATCCATACGCGCAACCCTATGCCGAGTAAAGGACCCCCTACCCAAAAAAACAATTCAGCAATGTCATTTACCGCATACCGTGCGCCAACTGCCCTTCTGTTTTCGTTGGCCATACAGGCCGACGTCTTGGGACTCGCGTCAACGAACGTAAGCTAGCCGTTCGCCGACGTGACCCCTTCTCACTCGTGTTTGCGCACTACCTTGAGTGCGACTACCGCTTCAATTGGGACGGTGCTGAAGTGATCGCCATGGCCAACACCAAACAAGCTCGAGAATTCCTCGAAGCTTGGCACTATAGCACGACCAGCATTAACCGCCACGTCGATCTAGACGCTCAGTACGAAGGGTTACGGGCACGACTAACTAACGAGTGCCCACCCCCTAGAAACGACTGCTAATCCTTGTGGCATTTCTAACCTCACTTTTCACCACCCCCACCTCACACATGGCGAACCGCAATTAAACGGTCCGACACCTCCAACCGCACAGTGACCCCTACATCCAATCCGGAGAAACGATCGATAATCTAGCCAGTCGCGGGTTCGAATCCCAGGTGGTCCACACTTGGGATTTGGTATGACTGACTGATGACGGCTCATAAACCAGAAATGGTCATTCCGGTCTCCCTTGTCTTTTTCGGTTCCACCTAAATATCATATGCTACACGTCGCCATGTGACCGCATGCGAGGGCTTTGATGTGAGCTCCAGGGTACAACGGAACATGCATGTTCCTTAAGCAGATCGGTGAGCCGCACACTAGCTCATTATTCCTATCGCTTTTCGGGCCCTTTCTCTTCAGTATTTAAAACAATGCTACTCATATTTTGTGGTGACAATTTGGCTGAATGCACAAACATGGGAACAGCAGGGTTTTCAAATGCAGCGCCTACTACCGTCACCAAATAAACTCAAATACGCTCGTCATTATTTATGTTAATGCTAGCCTTCAGGAACTGGACTGTGGTTAAATCATGGTTGCCGATGACTTTAGGCTCTGGAAATTTATTAAACGCCCGAACGAAAGGAAAGCCCTTCAAAATAATCTGCACAGACTGCAAACGTGATCTGAGGGATGGTTACTGGGTTTAAATGAGCAAAAGCGTGCCGTCCTCCACTCGCATCCAACCAACAGCATGAGGGCATGTTACCTGAAACGCATTCAACTTGTCATATAATCTTTCCGGAAGGTTCTTGGTGTTTGGATTAAGGGCTGCACTTTGAGGACGTGTTTCAGTAGTATCTTTCGCCTCCTCTTCGCGGACACTCAATGAAGATACGCACGAAAATTATCAAACTGGTGAAGTGGAGCTCACTGGTCAAGTTACGTAAGATGCTTGTCCCGCTGTACTTACGGGCTCAATCTAGAGCCCTCGTAGGCAGTCGCGTAGCTACTAGTAACATACACATAATGGAGTACAGACGAAGACAAGGTCGACCGGAATGATCACTTCTGACTTATTATTCACCATCAGCCAGTCATACGCAATCTCAAGTGTGGACACCCTGGGATTCGAAGCCACGAACTTGGGTCATTGGGTCGGACAGTGAGCCTCAATTCATCATTTATATTCTCGATCACAGCCAACAGGGCAACGAGCCCGTGGCTCATTGGTAGAGGGTTCGACTCAATTACCAAAAGTTACGGATTCAAGTCCCAGGTGGTCCACACTTGAGATTAAATATGAGTGGCCGATGACAACTGATAAGGCCGAAATGGCCATTGCGGTACTCTATCATTTATCAGGCAGACTGAATTCTTCGCACAACCGGTAGTATAACAGTGGAATGATCTCAATTAGTTGTGAAGACGATGTCCTTACAGTTCTCCGAGAAGTATGTGGATGCTTATATGTAGCGTTTGTTTTCCTTTGACACCGAACCTGAAATAAATACCACTTCTACTGTAAACAGCAGTTTTTAAAAAAAACAATGCTACTCATATTTTGTGAATACTATTTTAATTGTGACAATTTGTCTGAATTCATAACATGTTAGCAGCAGGGTTTTCAAATGCAATGCCTACTGCCGTCCCCAAATAAACTCAAATACACTTTAAAAAAACGTTCGCTTCCAAATCAGTGCAATGCGCCAATCCGAAGTTCTGAGCTGAGTAGTACAGAGGATACACAAACCATATCTTTACAGAACTGATTGCGCAGCCTTGCCTCGGGTATACGAATTCGGGCGGATATAACGTTAGCACCACCGATTGAATTTTATCATGGCTCATGTCCTATTTAGGTCACACACACCCCTGTAAAACGATTGGCCTGCTGAAAATATCACATAGTCTGCTAATTAAACCGATCCGGCGTCCATTTTAAATGGTTCGGTGGAATTTAATGGGGGGGTCACGCGTGTCTCATTTATACACCTTTTATTTCAAAGAAGAAGACCATGCAGACACTAAAGCATGCATAGTTTTCATCCGAGCTTTCAAATCTTTAAAGGAACCCGGTTTCCATGACTAGGAAAGAACAATAAGATGGACAGGGTTTGGACAACGCGGGTAGAGGGGACCGGGAGTTGTGTCTTCTTGAATGGGGTCAGATCCAAAGTGTTGGGCCGGCCATGGTTTCAAGGTGATTCGGTCGTTTGCATCCTTGGCTGGAAATTAGACCGTGCCGTCTGGTATGTTTAAAGTGAAGCAGAATTTAGCCGCATCTGCCTCAATTTCTCTTTGCACATCCATCGTAATCTAGTGAGAGGGCGTAATTCTGGGTTCATCAAGTCTATCGACCGCCGAGAAGTGATTCCGCGGCCGATGCTCGTCTGCTAGACGACCTAGAAATACTAACTCCGTCGCCTGGAGCTAGCAGCATTGAGGAGTTGTCATGTATTGGGCATCCGCATTTCTAGAAACGTAATCGAGAACTGGGAGCGATTCCGAGAGGAGTTGCCCTTGCTGATTGCAAACCACTGTCTGCATCAACTAAGGAGGCTGATGGAAAAACCCCGTTTTGTTGACGCAGACCTTAAAACTGAAGTGGGGAAGAAGCGGAGGATGTGGGGAAAAATCGTAAGTGCATGCAAATTTTAGAGAATCGAGACAAGACGCTTCTTCTGGGAACCCGACGGTAATTCAAACTGGAACTGGCTAGCCGTGCCGCCAAGTTAGTCTACAGTTACATAAGGCAGACCCCACGAAACTGCCAACCAATCAATTCAGGGACCTCGAACTACTCGTTAAAATTTGGGCTCGAATCGCGATGCCTGGTTTTTTAAGGCTGTGCAGAGCGTTGTGGCGGCCACACATGCAAACACAACAGCGCGCGCGCGCATGCCAGTCACGATTCCCATGTGGATCGAACACCCAATCAAAATGGACGACTGCGGACGTGACACGGCGGGATGATCGTAAACGAGCCATGCCATGCAGTCGAAGCAGGTTTACTACGGTGTAGCGTTAGTGTGTGTGTGCCGTTGTTGTCAGGCTAAACACGACCTTAGTAACGTCTGTGGTAAAAGAATGAAGCTGGGAAAATGCACAGAGGAGAGGCTCCTGGGGGTGCATTTAGTAGCTATTTAGGTTAAGATGGGCTACACTCTCGTAAACGCCACAGGTTCTCTATGCAATTTCTGCGGGCTATAGTAGTGCTTCATCCGAGAAGACTGGAATATCACCACCCACGTGAACGTTTAGGGATTCAAGCTCGGCTAACGTACGTACGTACGATTATTCATCACTGCTCCCTAAATCCAGGCATGGAAAAGTCCAGCTCTAGTGCAGTTGTAACTCACTTTGTTGAGAGCGGCCACCGGGTAGACGTAAGTCCATCATTCCGAGTCATCTATTAGGTGCTGGCAAGACACTCGAAGTTCCTGTGCCAGAGGGTACGTGCAATTGCAGAGACAGTGACCATACGGTTAGTCACCCCAACCTTGTACTCGCATCGAGCGTTTATAAAGACCCTAAGGTTCCCCTGGCTCAAGATGAGCCCAGAAAGTCTATTCACACCTCCTGCCACATCATGTTACAGCGACAAAACGGAAACAGACACCTCCTCCCCCTCTTCCCCTACCTAAGCCTCTGAGAGAACTAGACTATAATCCCTGGTATGTGAACGGCCTTAACACCCTCTCCCCCCATACTGGCTGTTCATTGGTTGTACCGAATTTTATTACTCTACCCTCACTCACATTACTGTACAGGCTTGATTATGACTAATCGAAAGCGGATGTTAGTCGCATATGACTTCTTAAATCTACGCTTATATGGCGGTAGCTTACTTTTGTTGGGCGTTTGGCTATCGATCCCAGGGGTGACGCTTTCGATAGCATGCTCCCTATATTTATTTCCTTGGACTTCAATCATTTAGCTGAAGTTTGAATGTCTACCAAAAAAAGCATCCATCCCAAAGTATGTTCAGCGCACGCCCTAAAGCTTTAAAGATATTAATCGTGGTAACTATAAACGGCAATAAACTGAGGAGTTGTTTCTAATGACCTATGGTTATACGGGTTTCAGAGTTTAGTAGAGTTTAAAAATTTGCGTGTTAATAGGAGATGATGTTAATGGGGGTGGGTCGGTTCTGCTGGTACTCTTCTCACAGGCGTTATGAACAGTATTCAACAATCAGGTTGGTGCGGTCTGGTTGCCGCTTACACGGGCTGGTCTGTGAGGCGGCCTCACCCTCCACCAGAACTTGCAAGAAAAAAAAAAACAAATTTAATGACAAGAACCACTGCCAAGTGGACTCAGGAACCCCTTTTTCGAGAGTTGTGGGACGCTAGGTGTTCCATCTGCAGCAAGCAGACGGCAGTGGAGTGCACCATACTCAAGATTAACGGTTGCTTTTTAGATCGATTAATTTTAGGAAACTTTTTACCACGAACTTCAAATATGCCCTAATTTGGTATCAACTTACTTGTAAGTGTGGTTGTTAGTTTCGCGAGGTCCATCAGTTCCCATGCCCTGTCCTCGTAAAAAAGAACTTAAATAAAAAAAACCTGTGTTTCGGTAGATACTTCATATCCTTCCATAATAAACCAGTCAACTATGAAAGCAACCGCTCTGGGTGAATCCAAACAAAATTATATTTGTCCAACTAAAAATAGCATGCAAGACACTGCGCAGTCTGCGTCAGATTCCTGTAGAACGCCTACTTAACCCGTCATCGAAGGTTGTGGCCTCCAGGGCAAATTATTTTGAAAGCCTCTGGGTCTATTTCAACGTCCCCTCTTTTTGCAAAAATGATCCGTGATTAAGGTTTACCGAGTCACAACCCAGATCTTACACCTGCAGTTTTCCTAGTGTCATCTGGACGGAATTTATCGAACCCGGCTCTAGTTTTTCTGCTAAGAGAACGGAACATGCGTCTGGGCTGGAAGTTAATGTGAAACGCTTTTTCTACGTGCGCGTAAAAGGCTCAAGATTGAACGCGACAAGCATATCCCGTAACCAGATCAGCCAGCGCTCTTTTTGAGTATTGCCAATGGCAACCGATAAGACAGAGGAAACAGGGCTTACTGTTAGAGCGTTGAACCTAAAAGCACTCAATGACCCAGCAATCCGGTTTTGAATCCAAACTGCTGCAGACCTAGGGTTGGATACGGCGGGTTGATGACATAGCCCTCCCAATCTTACCTGTCTTTATCAGTTCACCGTTGGCTAAAACCTTTAACGGTGAGGAAGATCCACAAAGGGCCAAAAGCAACCACGTTGAAAGCGGACGAAGCGTAGGGCCCCCAAATGCATGCTTCAAATTGGTCACAAAATCAGCGTAACAGCCGAGACAGGGAGTGCATCGTCGACAGTCTGTATTCATAGTTCTGGTTGCTCTGGAAATCCCAGCTGCTGAAAACCTGGGGTTGGAAATGGTGTAGGGTCCAAGCAGCGAGTGTGCTCAGTGCACTACAAACACCAGGGGAAATCCCGGGTTGTACGTAAAAGGTAGAAGGCACCAGACTGGAGGATGAGCACAGCACCCCGAGTTGCTGTTTCAGGCAGCAGTGGTCAGTGGCGAAGCCAGGCCTAGTGTTGACTGCGCCCGACTATGCCTGAGAGAGAATGGGACAGTGCGGCAGGTGATTAGATAGGTATGTGGAGCAAGTTGTCCAGTGGGTGTGTACTGCCTTACCATGAGTGGTGTCGTGTGGAGTGGGTGGTGCTGCGTCGGCCGAGGGAAGGGGTATTCAAGTGGCGTTTCGGCCATCAGGACGCGCGTGCGAGTGTAAGCCGGTCGAGTGTCTGTAGGGCAGTGGGTCAGCCAGCGCTCGCGGCAAAGTTGCATGACCTTGAGGCAGTGGACCTTAACCAAGGACGCCGGACTTGGCGGTCGGCCATCCCTTGTCAGTGTCGGCTCTCTCTATAAGCGTATTTCTACTTGTCCTTTTCGTTTACTGTTTGCTTAAACCTTCAAGGGAGAAGGAGATCCAAAAATTACCAAAAACGTAACCGCTTAGAACGTGAAGCTTTCACGAAGCGCAGGGCTCCCAAAGGCCTGCTCCAAATCGGTCACGAAATCAGCGTCAACAATGTGCGGTGATAGTTATGGTTACTCCTGAAATGTCTGGTGTCCTGGCTAACCGCCCTCTCACGACAGTTTGCAGAAAGCAAAACCACACTGAGCTTACGCGGTGCGTCTCAGAAACCGTTTTTCAGAGCTCTTTGGTTTGTGCATGACCTCGGTGGTCAGGCTTCGAATTTCCGCAAATGGTTTGGCTGTGTGTGGTCAACAGTGTGGGCGTCGAGTGAAGCGGGTGAAGCGTCAGTACCGTCAAGTGACAGGGATGTTCGCCGATTGGGCCAGAAGGAATAAAGCCCCAGCTCGGTGACAGGACGCATCAAACTGAACTTAACCATAGCTGCTCCCAGTGCGCAGTGGTTACTCACTCGCGATTTGTGTCTAGGGTAAATAAGAAGAATTCAACGAGCACACCAAACCAACGTTGTCCGTAATATAGGACTGGTGGTAAGAAGGTGTTTTATGGGTGGGTGGAGAACCTGGTGACGTGAGACCAAGGACTCTGGGAAGCAACGATTAAAACAGCAATGTAACCCATGAAGTTGCTTAAATGCTCCAAAAATCCCTAATGAAAGGAGCGTTTAAATAAAGGGGTGGTGTTTCAGGTGACTGTAAATAGACTACAAGATGGAAGCTGGAGGTAATAGCTAGGGAATGGAAGGCATCAGATTTCTCAAAGTAGGAACCGACTTCCCAAACACAAACCCTGCGTCCTAATCCTAAGCCATAACCCTTAGCCAAACGCCTAACCCTGAACTCAAACCTTAATCTTTATACCAGGCAGTACTCTTCTACATTGAGGTAGGTAGGTAGGGTAAATAGGTAGGTAGTAGTAGTAGTAGTAGTAGTAGTAGTAGTAGTAGTAGTAGTAGTAGTGGTAGTAGTAGTAGTAGTAGTAGTAGAGGTGGACTAACAATGTCATTAACCTGTCATAGCCAACCCCAGGTGGTACCCCACCCGAGGCTCGAATCTGCGACCTGTTGATCAGAACTCCAACACTAACCATTGAGCCACAGATTCGTTGTCTTACCAGTTTAAATTGGGTATATGGGCATTCGTTTATGAAAGCTTACCGATCTTTAATGGAACACACTCGTCCCGTTCTGCCTTTGTGTTCATTCTCGAGTCGCGCCAGAAGCCACACAGTGGCTAGTAGTAAATTCAATTCGCGTGTAGGGTACACCTTAATCAACAGTATACCATTCAAGTCATCGTCGAATGGCGGTTCAGTTAAGCGCATTCTTGGGAGACATCCTGCACTTGGAGGCGTAATCTACAAGCAACTGGAACTGTCGCAAGTGGATTGACCCCTACTGGAGGCAGTACTGACTTTATCGTGCGCCATTTACGTGCATTTTACAGTGCAATTTGAACAAAAAAACAACTGCACTCCCTCCTCACAATGGCAAGGGCGATATCCGCACAGAATGCCACAGTAAGGCTCCGCTGAAGGAGATGTACGTACTTGGATTAAGTGCAACCTGCCTTAGTATTAAGAAGCACCACGAGAATCCCTTCCGTATTCAGTGCTGCAAATTAGCTATAATTATTGTATATTCACTATCACTCTCAATAACCCAGGACCTCATAAATACCGTAAACGCCAAAAGAAGATCACGCCCACAGAAGAACTCAAAGTCGATTAGGGAACACCCACTGAACCCAACCTTCGCTTCTCAATGCATTTCGCACGGTGCTCTATAGTAAACAGGGCTTTGTATTTGAAGAGATTGAGGGGCGATTGGTGGGACAAGAGCTGTATTATCCTGACGTTTTGGACCCAGTATCAGGGACATTATCCGTATCTCATGATGTCTCGAAGAGACATGAAACTTCAGGCGAATAAAGCTCTTATTCCAGCAATCACGTTTAATCCCCCTCAGGTACTTCCCAAGGCTCGCGTTTACGCTTTAGTCCGTGTTTTGCATATTCCCTTCGCAAAATTGTGTGCGGGATCTAATATTATATGACTACCAGTAAAACTTAAGCCCCATTTGGTGGTTTAATGGAAATGTAATAGAGTTGGCAACGTTCCAAACCATGGCACTTAACGCACTGTATTAGTCTTAGGTTCAGATCACACATGCAGTAGAGGAGCCACACGCAGAGTCGAGGATTATACTTACCTCTAACATGAGAGGTGCTGGTTGCAAACACATGTGGTGTGATATTGGGCGTGATCATATGTGATGCAGAGTTTTATGAGGAGATATGTAGTAGTGTGGCATGGCCAGCGGTATTCCACCGCAGGTTTTCATGGAGGCGCATGTGGCCTAGAATGCCGATGCGTATGTGTGAATGTGCATGAACAGTGCCAACAGTTGAAGCGAATGTATGTTTGTACTCCAGGCACTGGTTCATCAGTCTCAGTGCGATTGATTCCCAAATGACCGATCAGGCCGATGCGTGATGTGCATATGCGGTGACAATGAGGACAAGATATGTGCGGAGGTGCTGAGTCTGTGGGGGCTCTGCTGCTGTTACTGGTATTCGATCTCATGGGAGGAATATGGGAAGTGTTTATGGGTGCGCAAGATGTGCTGGAATTGCGGTAGTTTCCGCTTTCATTGATGCGAATGTGACCGATCAGGCCGATGCGATGAGTGAATTCGCGTTGGCAGTGAGGACATTGAAAGCGGCGGTCTTTGCTGTGTGTTGGTGCTCCCGGCAATAGTTCGCCAGTCTCTCGTCGATGGATTCGCAAGCGAACGACCAGGTTGATGTGTGTGGTGAATGTGCGATCGCAATGGCAACAAGTTAGTAACCAGTCCTCATCGCTGGTACTGGGGGTGGTGGTGGTGGTGTTGGAGGTAGCAGGTGGCAGGTAGTCGAAGGTGGCTACTGAGGTGGTGGGAGTGGGCCAAGTGGTGTTCACCACCTTGATCGGCGCAGGAGAGTGGAGGACGGAGGATGGTGTCGGCGATCGTGTGCGACGGGGCATGGATGAATTTGTTGTCAGTGGTTGGAATGGTCGTCGTCGTTGGGTCTGAGGCAGGTGTAACAGAGGTTAATGTTGTGGGATTGTGGTTGCATCGAGTTCGAAGATGTCCGACCAGGCTGATTCGCGAGCAGAATGTGCGTTGACAACGTGGGCACGTTGGCAGGGCTTGGGATTTGGCGGTGTTGATCCGCGGTGCTTGTCACTTGCGGGCCGCCAGTTTGGCCTTAGCAGCGGCGATACGGTTGCTCTCATAGATTGCTGCACCAGTCTTCACGGATCTTCTCCATGCCGGCCTATCCTGTGCGAGGTTCTCTTAGGTAGCCGTGGATTTGCAGTTGCTTCAGAGATTTCTTCAAAGTGTCCTTGTAGCGTCGTTTTTGATCTCCATGTCGGCGAGCACCCGTAGCGACATCTCCGTAGAAAAGTCGTTTGGGTAGTCGCTCGGTGTCCATTCTCACCAGACGGCCGCTCCAACGCAGTTGCACTTGCCTCAGCATTGCGTGGATGCTGAGGATTCCGGTCCGCTCCAGGAATTCTATGTCCGGGATCCTGTCTTGCCATCTCAGCTTTAGTATTCTGTGGAGGCAGCTGAGAAGGAAGTGATTCAGCTTCCTGGCTTGGTTTGAGTAGACGGTCCAGGTCTCCGCTCCGTAAAGGAGTGTCGTAAAGACGACGGCCTTGCACATCCTCAGTTTGGTGTTCAGGTGAATACTGTGGCGATTCCACACGGAGGCCTGCAGCCGGCCGAAGACGTGACTGGCTATGGAGATCCGTTGGGCAACCTCGTCATCGATTCTCGTGTTGCGCGACATCGTGCTTCCTAGATAAGCGAAGGTTTCCACGTTTTTGAGTTGAGCACCGTTGACATTGATTTGGAGAGCAATGTATTCCGTTCTGGGTGGCGGCTGGCGCATGAAAACCGTTTTGGCTCTACTTATTGTTAATCCAAAATTGGCGCAGCCTGCGGCGAAGAGGTCCATGCTCCTTTACATGCCCTCCTCCGTTACGGTGCTAAGGGTGCAGTCGTCCGCGAAGAGCAAGTCATGGACTGTAGTCGTAGACACACGCGTTGGGGCCTGCATACACCGACTGTTGAGAAGGTGCCAGTCAGTTCTGTAGGCGATTCGAATCCCAGGGTGCTCATCACGGTAGGCGTCTATCAGCATAGCAGAGAACATGAGACTGATGAGGGTGGGGACCAATACGCAGCCCTGCTTCACTCCGTTGGTCACTGCGAATGCATCGGATACCATCCCATTGTCAGTGACACGTGCCGTCATCCCGCCATGAAGCTGACGCACCATCGGCGTGAAACGCTAGGGACAGCCGAATTTCTGCATGAATTTCCACTATCCGTCGCGATTCACCATCTCAAAGGCTTTCGTCAGATCCACGAAGGTAGTGTAGAGGTGGGCTTGCATCTTCTGGCACTTCTCTTGAAACTGGCGGGTGGCAAAGATCATGTTGGTTGTTTTGTGGTGTCAGCGGAAGCCACAATGGCTTTCCGAGAGCAGTCTTTGCTGTAAGTTACCGTTCAGACAATTGAGGACGATATGAGCGAAGATCATCCAGGTGATTTTGAGCAACGAGATGCCTCTGTGGTTATTACAGATTTGCCGGTTCCCCTTCCGCTTATAGAGATGGACGATGGTCGCGTCTTTGAACTCCGGAGGAACTTGTCCTTGGCGCCAAATCTCCTGGAAGAGTGTTGTGAGTTCGGTTATCAGCCGGGGCCCACCATGCTTGTAGACTTCCAGTGGGATCGCGTCGAGTCCCAGTGCTTTCCCGGTGGAAATCTGTTGCACGGACCGGATGGTTTCTGGTCAATGGTCAATGGCGGCATCGGCGACGGCTGATGAGCAATTAAGGACATTTCTGAAGTGCTCGGCCCAGCGCTTCAGAATTTGCGATTTCTCTGTCAGCAGTGTTGTGCCGTCAGAGCTGAACAGCGGTGCGGTCCTCTTAGAGCATGGGCCGTAGATGAACTTGATGGCTGTGAAAAGTTTTTAATTTCACTGCGGTCCGCATACTCCTGGATTTCCTCAGCCTTTTGGACCATCCAGAATTCCTGCATCTCCCGCAGCCATTGCTGCACAAGGTGGTGGCATCTGAAGAAGGCTGCTTTGGTGGTGTCAGTCTGAAGGTCCATGTAGGCATTGTGTAGTCAATTCTTCTTCGCGAGCAGGTTGCTGATGTCGGCATCATTTTCGCCAAACCAGTCCTTGTTTTGACGGCGTGCACGTCCGAGGACTTAGAGAGCGATGGACTTGGTGAAATTTCACAGTTGACTGCAATGTTTCTCTGGCATTATCTGGAGAATGCAGGTCGGCCATTTTCTGGGTTATCTGGTTGCTGAAATCAAAAGAGTGAGCAGGCAAATTTAACAAAAGAGTATTTACCTTACCTGAACGATGCTTACCTTCGTCGGGGTTGACGTCGTAGCCTCATCTTGGAGCTGACGAGGCGTTGATCCGTCCAACCATCGGCATCGGGAATCGCCTTGGTCACCAGCACGTCCTGTCGATGTCACCTACGGACTAGAACATAGTCCAGCAGCTGCCAGCGCGGCGACCGAGGGTGCATCCACGTGGCATTCTCCCGCGTCGGAAGGTGTTAGTCAGCAGGAGACGGTGTTTCGCACAGGTTCGTAGAAGAAGGCGGCTGTTATCGTTACAGCTACCGAAACCCTGGGGACCCAGCACTCCCTGCCAGGCAGCGTGGTCCGTCCCGACGCGGGCGTTGAAGTCACCAAGGACAATTAACTTGTCCACTTTCGGCACAGTCGCCAGCAGGGCTTGCAGGTCCTCATAGAATTTGTACTTCGCCGCATCAGAGCTCGTCATTGGGGGAGCGTAGGCACTGATGATGTTGGCGAACTTGTCTCCCCGAAGAGGCAGGCGGAGGCTCATCAGGCGATCATTGATACCCTGCGTCATACAGGGCAGACGTCCCGCGATGTCGTTCCGGATGGCAAAGGCAACACCAGCGTCGCTGGAGAAGACGTGAGTCTCAACATTTGTTTAGGGCACATTTTTCATACCCCTTTCTCCGCGAGGAGGCAAACAGTACTGTCCCTAAATAGGACTGTTCAGACATCCCAGGCGACTGCCGAACTCCACTATAGGTCACTGTTTTGTTTTAGTGGGAGAGCGACCCGAGTTAGCCTGGGCCACCTACGGGGTTGCTGTCGCCCCCACCGTAGGACTTTTTGAGAGGGGGGAGGTGGGAAGTTCGGGCGTCAGACGTATCGGTAGTGAAGGCACACACAGTACCGGAGACCCTCACCTGGTTTAGCTCGCCGGTCGTGACGGTTGCCCGGGGTGAGGCCGCTGGGAATTTCCCAGCTACGAGGAGCCGCAGGTAAGAGTTGGGTACCGTTTAGAGGCAGTCACAGGAGCATTCACCATATGTACGAGACGAATGGAGCGACCAAATGCTATCTGTGTGGTGTTACCCATATCTAGTACCCCCTACAACCCACCCCACAAACACACGACAGTTCGACCGTAATTGTTCGACGATGTCCGCCGTATGCTCCACAGAAGGTTGGTGCAGGGACGGTTACTTGCACGTGGATTAGTTTAAAGTGGTAGTATACTTTCGCTGCATCTACTGCGCTCTCCTCCTCCCCCACCCGAGCCCGTTGTCAAGACAGAGTAAAGAAGACCGGAGATGGGAGAGAGCGCAGGTGGCTGGCGCGGCCGGAGCCCCTTGACCCTAGCCACCCCTAGTCGTGCCACCACACCCCCAATGTTTAGCATTTGTTATGGGAGAGCAATCCAAATAACGCCTGCCGTGCCCTGATGTGGCCCCCTTGTTGGTCCAACGGGTCTACAATGTGGCCCGTTTAGGGGGCACACACCTCGCGGTAACGAACACAACAGCGATACTCGAGCCTCGGCGTGATGAGATTAAAATACCTGAGACCGAATAAAAGTGCCGACAAAGACAATGGTGACTGGAATGGCCATTTACGGCTCATAAACCGTCATCAACCAAACTCCACGTGGTGCCCCACCCGAGGCTCGAACCCGTGACCTGTTGATCACAAGTGCAGTGCTCTAAGCCTTGACGCCTAACTTTCGACCACTTGACCTACTCTGCCTCCCTGAATTTGACTTTTGAGACTCTTCGTGGCTGACTTTGCACCTCGATATCTTCACGATACTGACTAGAAAATTTTTACCCACTCAAGAGTGGTTAAAATCACGAAGGTGTGACGTGCACCGGTCCAGTCTGATTGCGGCATCAAGCTACATCTCGTCATAGGGGCTTTTTGCTTAGTTCAGTGTAGGCCTCTCCGGTAGGTGGACTAGTTAAAGTTTTCGAGATTCAAGAACCCCTTTTGTGTTGCTACGCTATACAATGCGCGGCTATAGTTATAAACTGCTGTCATACATCCATAAATCTGCGTTCACCAATTCGGTTGGGGCCTTGGGGCTCAATCCAAGCGCACGAAAACCACTATTTATGCAAAATGGAATGTCATTCAGCCATATACAACCTTGGGCTGGAATAACCCGGAATTCATTCGTCATGGCATGCCAATTTGATTACAAATGCTTAACACTCCAATTCGCTTACTTCGCACATAAAATGCCTATTTGAGCATTGCTGTTAAGTCATAGTTGCTTGTGTCTACCTTTTTCAAATGAGTTAAACAGGTGGCCATGAGCTGAAGTCCAGGAGATACAGGTTCCTGCGCCCTCCACATTTGGAATGTGCCATTTCAGAACAAGTTCCTTGTACCGGTTTTTGTAATGACTGCAGCACAGCTGGACACATGGATTAATCCTTTTTGAATACCGTGCTACTTTTCCAGGCATTCCAGTGTTTCTTTTATGACCTGGACTGATAGTCAACCATAACACGAAACCGCATGCGTGCTCAAACCATAACACGAACCGCAGAGAAAAAAGCGATCCACGAATAAAGAGTAACTGCCACCTGCAGGTCATTCACACTGAAAAAATGCGTGCATTTATAACACCCCGTCTAGGTTGGCAAGACCTGCATCCAAAAATATCTGTGTGGATGCCGAGCAACCTTTTGCAGGCAATGCGGCTACAACCAGTAACGAGAAGCTGGCACGAAATTGTCTGCTACCACAGGCAAACGCATGTGTTACACACACGCACTTGCCTATTCCCATGACAAAAGCCAAAATAACTGGTTCAGGTCATTCCATTTTCGCATCGCGACTGGTCACCCACCCGTGCACTTGGTTGGCGGTGAAGTCCGGGACGAACTTTGGCCATTTGGTACGCCAGTCCGGCAAACCTCAACTCTTCACTTGGTCACCTTGAAGCCGTTGCTGGCCAGAAGTCTATTTGAGAGAGCTGACATCCCTATCAATTTCGTCATCAGGCTGGTGAAGCATGTGCCCAAACTATCTGCAGTGGTGCAAGTTTCATTTTTTGATCTTCAAACATTACGGGTACGTCCTAAACATAAACAAATAATCGACAGTAGACTGAGGAATAGACGATCAGGTTTCCGACAGTGTACCCTCCATGTATTTCGTAAGATGGCTTTGTGCGGCTGAGGCGTAAACAAGAAGCAGGGCGAATACAGCATGAGTCGTTTTGGAATTGTTGAATCTTCCCCCTCTATGTGACTTCACTCTGGAAAAAGAAGAGGATGAAGAGCATCTGTACCGGCATTCTTGGTTAATCAGAGGCAAATACATCGTGAGACGTTGCCGTGAAAGTCAACGTTTCCTCCCTACAGTCTAGACTGTCGGGAGCAAAAAACAACTCCGGTTGGCACACTACGTCTTCCTTTGGCAGCTTTGATAAACCAAAAAAGACGAATCGCCTGTTCTGAAAACCAAATGTTTAAAGGACGCTTTGAGACTTAGAGATCTTAAACGTCACCAGGGGAGACATTCGCCGTACAGTTGCGTTTACTAATTGCACTCTAGATCTCAGTTGGCCACCAGTATGCGACCATACCGATTCTTTTATTTTCGGAAATTCTGTATCCAGAAAATCAAAAGAGCTCATCCTAGTCCACGTGAAAACGACCAGAGCAACACAGAAAACTGCCTACTACACCAAAACTTCGAAGCCATCCAACCAAAGAATGATTTCGAATCATTACTTTGGTCTCCATGAGCTTTCTTCTTACCTCTTATTTTGCGTTTAAACGCACAATCAATCAAAATTGATTTACAAATGGGCATGCCCGAGTGACTCGTCACCACTGTGCGCACAGGACGTTTCATTGAGCATTCTGAATCGTGACATTGGGGCCGAGTTCCGGGCGCCTAAAACACCACTTGCTCTTACAATATGAAAAGCGCCGTCTTACTTAACGTTAAAACCCTACCCTACAATTTTAGTTTGACCAACCCAATGCCCCACGGGGGTGGCTTGCAGAGCACCCTCCTCCTTCACCCACCTTGGACGATCGGAACTGGGCGTTGTCTTAGGGAACTAAACAGTCCATCTACGGGTGTCAAACACGCCCTAGTTCCCAGCGCATGTACCAGACCTTGACAAGCGTGCTTCCCAACCTCCCTTCCGTAAGAGCACCATCAAGGCCGCACGAGAGCCATTGCAGGTCTGATTTCGATTCTGAGGAGGATCAACCTATGACCGCCAGCTAGCATCCTATCAAACCATGGCTCTTAACCCGTCGAGATAGACTCACGCTACAGCGGGAAATGTGTCAATAAACTGTGATTCGCCAGTGTAGCCCCACTCTCGTTTCTCTCTCACGCAAAAGTCGACTGTTCGGGCGTCTTTGGGAGCGCACCTTCAATCACGAGAGACACCTTGAAGTCTCTGATGCTATTCCCAAACTACTTTTCGTTGCCACGGTATTCTAACAAGATTTGGGTTAAGTATCAACCAAGAGATGTAAAATGAGAGGATCTGGACGTAGCGTACGTGAGGTGCTTGCGTCAGAGGCCCACGACGCGTAACCACGTACACCCAAATCGCAATCAATCACCATAGAGACGAGCGCTTCGTTACCAATTTTGCGCATGTATCACGTTTGGCTGGGAAAATCCAGAAGGACCCAAAACTGCCCACTTAAAATCGTGAGATAGTGGCGCGAAGGTGTGCGGCTTTCTACGTTTCCTGTGTTGTAGAAGTTCTCTATCACCTCCTTTTTCCTCATCAGGATAAAAGTTGTCGAAAATGGCCGAATTGAGCTAAACTCCCCCTGCTGCTTCGGCTAATCGAAAGCACGAACGTCCCCTCTCAACCCCGAAATATAAAGAACCAGTGTAACAGAAGCAGGAATTGGGCCAAAATGCAACTACGTTTGCAAGCATTTTGGTAATACTGTTCATCTGGAAAATTATCGCCTCGCGTTGATGATATTGACAAATTCAGGTTTCAGGGAAGCACCACCAACTAGGAAACCATCAACATCCGGTTGACTTCCAAGTTCCTTTGCATTTCCGGCGGTCACCGAACCTAAATTGGCGGGTATAAAAAAAGGACGGTGAAAAAGACCAATGTGTGCGATATCGCGATGCTTCTCTAACGAGAACTGCGCCTGCATAAACTTTCTACAGGTTATGAGAAAAGATTATTTTCAGGGACAAGGTGACTCTTGAGGGGATTTTAAAGGAAGCGTTACTCACCGCCGTACAGAATTCGGACTTTATTAGCGACATTAGCGTCGACATGGTCACGAATCCAATCACGAACAGCTTTTTGAACTTCTTGGGCCTGAGCAGGAGTGGCAGTCTTTTCCTGTGCCAATAGCCCAGACAGGTTCGTACGCAATGACAACGCGATCCCATTGGGCACCACTTATATTCTCTGAAGTGATAATGCAAGGCAGTGCAAATGTGAGATGATGAAGGAGGTCAAATGCAGAAATTGGGAAAGTTTGAAACGCCCTTAGCCACCATGTTTGGTGACAGTAATTAAGATATAAAGCAAATTAGTAGGAGGACGGCAGGCAACTATAAATGCCACTTGCATATGCTGAAAATGCTTGTTTACCTCACAACTGCCTATTGGCAACAAAACGCTGTAGCCACGAGGCCACCAAAATACTCCTCGTGGCAGCTGGGGAAAATATAATTATCGGATGATCGATATGAAATCAACTCTACGCCTACATTTTCAAAACAAACGTTCGACTAGACCTGTAAAGAAAGGCTTGAAACGAAACGAAGGAAGATGGAGGCGAAGTTCGACGGCAATGGCGATAAAACGCCATTGAAAACATACTTAACTATCCACCGATTTAAAAAAAAACAGCCAACAAGATGGAACGGAAGAGGGTGAGGATAAGTACGAAACGGTAAAACAGAATCCTATCAGTACATAAGTTAGCCCTCAATTGCTTTTGAAAATCACAGGTGCGAAGCTGAAAACTGAGAAGTCGGACAAATATCGGCAATCAGATGAACATTTTTTCCTGATCTCTTTACTTCAGTTCATAAACTACCACCCATTGAGATTTCAGTTACAGGAAGGGCCTATGGAAGCAGTGAAAATATTAAAAGCGCTCAAAAATATTACCGTGCACCCCCCACTATAAGAAGTATGCGTTTAAGCCGGCAAAAAAATATTGCTTTCAGCTAGCTTACTGCTAGAACCGGCGCAGAAAACAGCACCACGAGAAATTTCCTCCCATTAATACAAAAATGAAGTTTCATTTGCAAAGCTAGAAAAGCATAAAGCGAAGTTTATAGTTCGCGGAAACAAGTGAGCAATTAATAACAACAAAATAAGGAATCATACTTGCGATAGCCGCCATTTGTCTGAAGCAAACTTCATTGGTTTTTCCTGCTTCGCGTTCCTCCAAAACCTCTCCGATGCATGGAATTACGCTAAGACCAGCCTCCAGAGCATGCTTTACTTTTTCACCGATAAGCTTTAGGTAGCAAAAAGGCAAAGCTACTAAGGTTAGAAAAACTAACGGGAGAGCCATCAGAAGTCGAATTGGTAGACCAATCAAGGAAGATAAGCCAAGGGGCAGGACGGAAGCGTTAAAATGACTACTCCGGACACGGAAACAGGAACTGACTTTAATACAGGTGGTTTTGTGCAAGTTACCTGTATTATGGAGATAGGTGGGACGTTCCTATTTTCGTGTCCTTTCACGGAAGACTACATAAGCGATTGCAACAAAATAGCCTGATCTGATGCCCAAGATTTCCTGGGAGTGTTTGCATTATTCTACCTTAGTAACTTTAAGAGCAATGAAGATGCATAACAAGTGACTGCAGGTAACGTGAAATCAACTCTCAAACGTTATTATACCAAACAAATTAAGCGAAAGATCGAATCTAAGATAACTTCTACCTTTGTAGGTGACTATCCTAGGTGAAAAAGCAAACACTATCAAACTTAAGATTTTTTGAAATTAAAATGTTGGGCACAATATAGGCCATAATTTTGCTAACGGAACTTATCGAAAAAACAAGGCACCGCTCGATAACATTAAAGAGGAATAAAAAGATAGACACACTGATACCCGTGCCTCAGAAATTGAAAAATAGTAGGAAACAAAGACGACGACGAACCTCATCGGATTCGCCGAAAATATGACGACGTTCAGAATGTCCCAAGATTACCCAGTGGCAACCGCAGTCCTTAATCATTGCCGGACTACAATGTAAGTTAGAAAAGAAAAAGTAACTTTGAGCAACCCTGAGGCCGAACACAACATTTTAATGAGAAAGGAGCATAAGATACAAAGCACTATAGTATGTGAACTTCAGTGCAAAGTTGTGTCATAAGAATGTTTATTAAGGCTGAATCGTAAACCCCGTAGTCGAATAAGATTGAAAACATTAAAAGCAGACGGTATTTTTGAAACGTGCCCGTTAAATTATAAAATAGAATGGAAGTAAGCGAAGATGCACATTCCAGGTTCCTGTTGAAAAGAAGACGAGGTTACGATCACTGGGATGGAAATTTTACTGGCCTGAGCTTTCGAACCCGGACAGGAGTTAACAATCAAACGGTTTGGGTGCAACAAAGTATGGACATTTAGGCCGCGGAATAATGCTCTCACATGCAGGAGACAATAAATGGCTTTTTTTAGCTTTTTGAAGAAAAATTGCTCGGCATGGCTCTCCTAAATAATTGGCCTTATTTGGAATTTACAGAAAATTGCGCGATAAAGCATACACTTAAGAAAAATTAGAAATACATTTATTGTAGAAATGAAATTCAGCACGACAGCTTACGAAAAGTCAGAAAAAAGACGGAGATGCATCAAAACTTTTTTACGGGACACGTAGCGCCCTTACGTAGACGTGCCACAAGAGGCAACAAAACAAGCCCTGTAGGACTAATCCTTCGTTAAGAGGACGTAGGAAAATACATTTTGGAGTGAACTAAAGAAAAAGGTTTAGGTTGTAAACATTTCATCCTAGAGACTAGATCTGCCTAGACACATAGAGGGAGAACAAGGTCACCTAAAAAGGTTCTAAGTTTTATTATCATAGCATCGTGAGTTGAATAAGAATGCCCTCAAGTGACGTCGCCGCGTTGTTTGAATGCTAGGATGTTAAGAAACTATAAATATATCGGCTCCATGAAATAATATTTTGCTGCGTTACAGCTAGCTTACGCATACCTGATCTCACCAGTGAATGCGCCACTCGGGACCTTGTAGCAGTTCTCGGCCGCGATTTTAACGCCTTTAGGTGCGTTCTCCTGTGCATATTTAGGTAGCACGCGGGGGCTCCAAGCACAATATCTAACGCTTTCCAAATTTTGAGCACTTATTTACCGGCGTTAGGGTCAAGGTCGGCAGACTTTAGGTTATTGAAGATAACATCAATGTCTTTATGACTGCCATTCATTTTCCAGTTTCCTCCAACAAATAGCTTCCGTTGGCTCATTTTTAGTAAGTAGGGCTGACGTTTCTTGTACGTCTAAACTAGAACCACTAAGTTTCACAGGAAATGCCTACGTGCGAAGTCGTTCCGAGGACGTTTGTTTGACCTAAGTGTACATTTTATGCATTAAAACAAAATGCGTTTTCCTTGCAGTTCAAATAATAGCTAATAAATTATGCAAATTTATCGCTCGTCACATGAACTTGGGAAATTTTGTAGGATGTTTTTGATCGTATGTTCGGAATATGTGGTCAGTACTTCTTTACTCCGCTAAACTGTCTGCTCAGGGAAGCATGTGGGTTCTCTAAGAATCATTTGTTGAAGTAATACGTATGGACATCCGTTCAATAAGGAGAGTATTTTTCGTGTTTTTTTCACTTAAAGCACCAATTTTAACAAATGATGGGCTACGTAATGGTGATGATGCTGAAGCGTCTTTTGTGAATACCAGCGGCGTTACGTGCTGTTTTAAAGTGCGAGTAGTGTGCCCTGCAATTACTAAAACTAGATTTTTACAAAATTTATGGCGTATTGAATGGTGGTTTGTAGTGATAAAAGAGAGGTAAAGCCTTAGGACGGTTTATTTCATGCTCGCAAACGATAAGGTTGTCTGCACTCTCTCTCCCGTCCAATAAAATAAATTAGAGCTGTGAATTATATGAGGTGGAAGTATAGGATGACAAAGCTAGAGAATATTCTGTTCGTCCGCGGGAGTTTTTGAGGAGTTTTAGTATCGAACTGGTTCCTTCTTATCTTGTTACATTTATTAATATTTCAGAGTTCGACCGTGCAGATGAATAAAGCCATGATTCCGGCGAGTGAACAACGTTCTTCTTCTTTACCCATATTTAGTTTCTCGTGGTAATCGCACTTGGTGGTGAAATTTTTCTATTAATTCGAATATGATCAGGTACAATTTACTATTCTTGAAAGGTTTTTCATAATTCTAGTTAACAAAGGCTTGCGTTTGTTAATACATTATCCTAAACTGGGCTCTATTTGTGATGGAAATATTTGGTATTGGGTTACGAATCACTTACGAATGGTCATTCAGTTAACGTTCAGACTGAATTTTGTAATGCACTGCGAATTTATACCGTTCTCGTTGTTTTTGATAATAAAGTCTAAAATTAACAAATATATTGTATAATTTTCGGCAACAATCATGTTATATGCATCAAAGGACAACAAGCAGCCCATGAAGAAAACTTCGAATTCGCATTAGTTTCCTTCAGACTCCTTTGGATAGACCTAATACCTAGCGCACATTTTACCTCTACAATACGTCCCAGTTTGGCAGTTCGACCGTCGTTTTTGGCGATGTCCCCATATGCATCACGGCAGGATGGCGCAGAGACAGTGACATTCGCTTTATTATAGCGAGAACAGCCTTGAGCTGCATCTACCACCACTCTCTGTTACACTCCCCACCTGGACCCGATCTCAACAAAGAGTCAGGAAAACCCATACAATAACACATAAAAACACAATGACACTGGAAATCGAAGCCCGGACCCCAACTGAGGGGGAATGCAATAAAGGCTTTATTAAGAAGGAGCCATTGCAGTCTAAGACTGAGTCCGCAAGTCGTTCATTGCCCACAAACACACGCACTAGACTTACCATGCAGTCCGAGTTATCCCGTTAGTTTGGAACCTTCAAAACCACGGTTTTTAGCGCACCGTGATAGGTTCAAACGCATCAGATTGATTATAGTGAAGAAAATGCGTGGAGCTGTCGACCTTAGTCTCTCTCTACCCTCACAATCAGACCACCGTCCGAGCCGGTCAGTTTTCTGATTCGGGAGTGGGTTCTTTGGCTGACAGGTCGGTGTACCCATCTTCGCGCGCTACAGCAAGATCTGATCCCCTTCACGCACACACCAGGATTCACTTAACCAGGGGGGTAAGGAAGAGCCCTCTGACTCCCAGTTCATTGGTCAGCCACTCCAGCCACAGCCACACTAGGCAGACGGTGTGGTCTGGTGTAAGTGTCAGTTGGCAGACTTCCAAGTCACGGTTTTTAGGAAACCATGATGATATTAGTATATTTATTGTGCATTGGTGTGGTTTAGCCTACGGAAGGTTACCGCAGGTTATCGTGGAAGCACATGCGACTTACTAGGCCCATATTGTGCGTGAATATGCGGGAGCAGTGAAGGTAGCGCGGCGACTGTATGCTGGAACCGCAAACATTGGTTCACCAGCCTTCGTGCGATGGATTCGCAGGTGAGTGTCCAGACCGATGAGCGATGACAATTTGTGGGCGTAGTGAGAGCAGAAGTAATCGCGAGGGGTTGGAGGGTTGTCATTAGTGGTATCGGATGGGTGACAGTGGCGGTGATGATTGTGGGAGCGTAGAATTCCGCTATCCTGGGTGTGTATTTGGCCCGAATAGGTACATGCGATTACTGAATGCGTGATGACAGTTTGGGCAGTGTAAGAGGCGATGTCTGCTGTGGGTTGTTGCGCCAGGCACTTGTTCGCCAGCCTCTGTGCGATGGATTCGCCAGTGAATGACCAGACTGACGCGTGAGGTTAATCTGTGGTCGCAATCGGGACAATTAAGGATCGAGTTCCCATCGCTGGTAGTGGTATTTATGATGATGGTATCTGTGGTTGTGGTATCAGGTGGCGAATAGTTGGAGGAGGTTCCTTCCGTGGTGTAAGAGTGAGAAGTGGGGACATCGGTGATCGTCGGGGCCACGGAACGGTGTTGGCGTAGGAGATGTTCACTGAATTAGAAGCGGTAGTTGTGGGATTGTCGTTGCAATGTGTCCAAAGAAGTCCGAATAGGCTGAGTCACGCGCGAAAGTTGCATTAACAGTATGGGCATGTTGGCAGGGCTTAGGCATTGGCGGTGTTTATCCGCTGTGCTGGTGACTTGCGAGCTGCCAGTTTGGGCTTAGCAGCGGTGATATGGTTTGCCTCATAGATTGCTGCACCAGTCTTCATGGATCTTCTCGCTGCCGGTCTTTCGTGGGCTATGGTCCTCCAGATCGCCGGGTTGATTTACCGTTGCTTCAGAGAGTTCTTCAAAGTGTCCGTTTATCCTCCCTGTCTGCGAGCCCCCTTAGCGATATCTCCATAAAAAAGTCGTATATATAATCGCTTCTCATCCATTCTCACCAGGTGGCTGCTCCATCACAGTTGCACTTGGGTCGGCATGGCGTGGATATTGAGGATTTTGGTCTGGTCCAGGATTTTCGTGCTGGGTATCCTGTCTTGCCATCTCAGCTTTAGAATTTTGCGGAGATCTAGTTGCTTTCTCGCTGGAAAATTTCTGCATGACCCTGATGGTTTCTTTGAGAGAGTGCAGGAGATAAAGTTGGCAGTCCCCTGCATTTGAGGCAGTCGGTTGATGGCAACGTTGGAGATTGATCGGTACAGTGATTCGGTATTTGCGTCTTCTCAGTGAATAGGGTAGTTGCGACAACACTAAGAAGTTGAGCGGTTCCTTTGACGGCGGGACCGTAGACAGTCTTGAGGACGGCGAAGAAATTCTTCAATTCGTTGCGGTCAGTGTACCCTTTGGAACTCCTCAGCCTTCAGAGCCATTCAAGTGTCCTGCATTTTCCGCAGCTGCTGTGGCCCGGAACGGCGATTTCGATAGTTGGCTGACTTGATTGCATCGGGAGGGCGATCGGCATAGGCTATGTGCAACTGGTTCTCCTCGGCGAGCAGAGTATCGATGGGTGCATCGCTGTCATTGAACCAGTCCTGCTGCTAACGATTTGAGCGGCCGAGGACATCTAGAGCGTGTGATTGGACTGAGTCCCTCAATTTGCACTAGCGGTTCTCCACGGAGGAATCTTCGTTGGTGACTGGGTGGTTGACTAGCTGGTTGGCCAGTTATTTGCTTAAATTTAGAGGATGAACAGGCACATTTAACAAAAACAGTATTCAACTTACCTGGTAGTCGCTTACCTTGAGGTCTACTATGTGGCTGTAGCCGAAGTCTCATCTTGGAGCTTACGAGGCAATTATCTATTCGCCCATGGGCAGCTGAGATTACCCTTTGTCAACAACATGTCCTGCTGTCCTCGCCTCCTGACGAGGACATAATCCAGCAGGTGCCAGTGTTTTGACCGGGGGTGCATCCAGGTGACCTACTGCCGCATCGGGAGGCAGAAGAATGCATTGGTCAGGATGAAGTGGGGCTCTGCGTAGGTGCAAAGGAGTAGCAGTCCTTTGTCAATGAAGCCGTTGAGATCATCAGAGCCCAAACACTCCTCTCCATGTAGCATGGTCTATGCCGACGCGGGCGTTAAAGTCACCAAGGAAAATTAACTTACTCCGCCTTTGGAAAAGTCACCAGGAGGGCGGGCAGACCCTTGTAGAACTTGTTATTTGCCACATCGGAACTGGTCTTCGGAGGGAGGGGATAAGTTCTGACTATGTTGGCGAAACTCATCTCCCCAAATAGTCAGGCGGAGGCTCATCAGGCGATCATTAATGCCCTACGGCAGACAGGGCAGACGTCCAACGATGTCCGTCCGGATGGAAAAGGTGATGCCAGCATTGCGTCGCTCTGCCTTGGAGTACCCACTCCAGAAGAAGGTGTAGCCGGCACCCAACTCCTCCAGCTGACCTTGCTCAGAGAATCGGGTCTCTCTGAGAGCAGAGCAATGTCCACCTTGTAGCGCACCAGTTCCCGAGCGACTAGCACCGTCCTACTTTCCGATCGGTTGCTCCTTGGAGTGTATTAAAGGAATCGAAAATTCCAGGCTGCTAGAAAGAGCAAGTTCACTCGAACAGCCCCTAGGGTACCCCAGAGGGTACGGTTTGGGGCATTGGGACAGGATTTGGTGGTATTGTTTCAAGTTTTTCGACCGCATGAAATTACAGTCTGTAAGCCACGGTCCGCTGCAGCTGTTGTGAGACCCAGCCTTTTTAGGGCACCTTTTTCAGCCTCCTCCCCCGAGGGGTAAGCAATTCTGTCCCTAAATAGGACTGCATAGTCATCCCAGGTGGCTTCCGAACTCCCTTAGGGGTTACGATTTTATTAAATAAGATAACAACCGATTCGCCTGGGGAAACCACGTGATCGCTGTCGCACCCACCATATGACTTTTTTGACCGTAGAGGAAGAGGGAAGGATGAGTGGGGATTGGAAGACACAGGAAGGAGAGGAGAAGGGGAGGGTATGGGGATGGGAGCAGACATACCAGGTGTGTAGGTACACACAACACCGGAGACCCTCACCTGGTTTAGCCTACCGGTCGTGGCGGTTGCCGGCGTGTGGTCACTGGGCAGAGCCCAGCTTCAGGGAGCCACAGGTTAGAGTTGGGTACCAGTTAGAGGCGGCCACAGGAGCATTCACCACCTGTACGAGACAAATGGAGCTACCAAATGCTATCTGTACGGTGTTACCTCTAACTTGTACCCCTACACCCCGAGTGTCAAACGACAGTTCGACCGTCGATTTCAACGAGGTCCTCCGTAAACACGTAAACTATGTGGTTACCTCTCGAATGTGGTGGCAGCTTTGGCAGAATAATAATCAAATTGAACAGGAAAGGAACCAGTAGGAAGCATGTATTTTGCACAGAGAGTTTAAGATGTTCAGAATTCTCGAAGAGCGGTGGGTTCAATGAGAGCGTGAGCGTCGCTCCGGAACGTGATGTGGGCGCAAAATAACTAAGGGTGTCTCAGGTTTTGAGTCAGTCACGGTCCGTTAAGTGAGTTAATTGGGTGATTAAAGGATTCGAGACTGTGTTCCCAGAAAGGTAGTTGAGGACATAATGAGGGAAAGACATCCTTTTGAGACATGGGAGGTAAAACGGCAACTAAAGGGCATTAATTCTGAGGAAAAATACGATGGTTCGCCAGTTGAATTCGACGAGGACCGTCACTGTCCGGGGAGGCAACGGAGGCTTGTGCATGCTTTGAATTATGGTTGGGGAACTTTCGCGTCACCAGCCACACTTCCTCTTCGCAAAACCACATTGTGCCACAAAAGCTCAGGTGTAGTGTTTAACCAGATGTTTCCGTCAACGAGTGACATATGGTACTTGTCCATCAACTCACATCAACCTGATCTCACTACTCTGAACTCAAGGTTGTTAGAGCTGTCACACGGTCGCGGCAAAAATCCACTGAAACTAACAGCTCAGTGTGGATAAACTAGATATTCCTTCAGTGGGTGAACTATGAGGCCCCGGTTTCAAATCTGCGACGATCATGGACTTCATGTTTAAGTGTTCATATGTTACTTATTTCGAATTCTGAGCAGCTACGATTATCAGAACGCGCTTCTGCATCTCCGAAGAACTTTACTTAGGTGATTTCAAGGGTTGAGTCAGCGCATCCACGCTAGCGATTTTGAGACAGTATGGCACCCATGTGTAGGTGCGCAAAGGTTAGCGGCGCCATGTGACAGTCAAATGCCAATCGCCGATCAATCCCGGTGTCACGGTGGAATAGGAACGATCTGTTATACCTCGGATGGCGGATATAAAACCCAACCAGGCGATCGCATTATGCTGATTTAATAATGGATAATTATTGCCAACAAAGTTTCAGCATCACTAAGCCAAATGTAGAGGTCCGGATTCCACCCTAAAACCAGAATAGATTCGTAACTGCCACTTTCCTGTGGCCTACCAGAATATATTTTGACTCCGTGATTAACTATCAGGTTTTGGGTTATCTCGAGGTGCAGTTTGGTTATAGACGACTGCTAGCAGCAGGTACCTCAAAATAAGGATTCCAGTCATCTTAGAGTATCGTAGACTATATTACTTCCCGCATACGGGATACCCAAAAAGGGACAGTGGCTGACGTGACAGTCTTCGACTTTTGCGTGCCATAAACTTGTTTCACCCTTGGTTAGGCGCATTGTGTGGGGCTGAGAGGAAAACTACACGACAATCCGACCGTCGTGAGCAACTTAGTCCATTGCGTGCCTCACGAAGTGAGCGCAGCAAAGAGGTGTGACCAGGTCCCATCGCATGAGTCACGACCCAGGGGCTAGCATCCACCCCCTTCTCCGCAGCTGCATGCTCGGCCATTCGCGTCCAGAATAATCTTCCAGTTTCTGCAAACACAGTTGCCTTGTCCACAACTGCACCAGCTTCAGCAAATACCTCCTGACTTCTTCTAATATGGCAGCGGGTCTTTCTGCCTCATTACTTGGTTACTGATAGTTCCTTCCGGTAGGTGTACATCTCCAACTTTGAGTGGCCTGACAAGATGGCGAACGGCTTCTGACACGTATGCAAACGCTCGCCAAAATATGCGGCTGGTGCAGTTTGGTCTCTCACCTTGTTTTCGCATGCACCTGTTGACAAAGTTGCGCTGGTAGCCATTAGTTCTGAGCACCCATCGAAGTTATTACGATTAGGCAACACTACCTTCTGGCCGAAGGCAGTACGTTCCTACATGCCGACCTAGCACTGTTACGCAACAGCGTTTGTGGCTGATTGGGTGGTTGCTGTTGAAACCCAGTACTTGCATCATATTTGCTGCTCTCCTGAATACTTTACTTTTTAGAAGAAGAAGAAGAAGAAGAAGAAGAAGAAGAAGAAGAAGAAGAAACGATCACTGGAACATGGTGTTTATTGGCCTGACGTTTTGGATTATCTTTCGAACACATCATAAGAGACATTTGCAGAAATTGGTGAAAGATGCACAAGGTGAGTAGTATGTATAGTACGTAGTGGCGACGCGATCACAGGCGTACTAGAATTAGCAGTTTTCCCGATCACCGCTGGAGGTCTAAATTGATGCGATTGTACCTTGGCCGTCGTTCATTGCCGTGGTTTCACCATACATGTTGGAAGTGGGCGTGATAATGACCAGGCAATTTGGCTCACTGTCATTGGAGGTTTTGGTCGCACAGGTCCTCCCCACTTGACCCATTCACCTGCTCAGGCGATGCCTCAACACAGAATACGGGAACGCGAGTTCATTGCGCTTGCTAATGGACTTGGGCTTGAGAATCATGATCTGAGAAGCTCGCGGTTCACGCTGTTATCACCTCTTGCGAGGATTTTGGCCTCACCAAACTTGAAAATATGGCCGGGTCCCACCAAATAAGCTGCAACCACAATCTGTACGACGAATGAGGACATCCAGGAAGGCCAGCTGGATGTTTTCTTCCTCCTCCATCGTATGGGAAGAAGCTGTGCCAATGAACCTCATGTTCCAGAGATCACATATTCGTACTCTGAACTGTTTAGTTTTGTCCGAAGCTGCACCTGCGTCTTGACCGGAGAAAGGTGGGTGAGGGGGGAGGGCTGGGCGAGGGTGCAGTAGATGCTCCGCAAGTTAGCCTTAGTAGAAACGAACTCAAGCGTAAATCACCGATTGCGTGTCTCATCCCGTGGAGCACGCGGTGGGCATATTGTCGCTTGCGATGGTTTGTGGTGTCATCTCCAGCTGCATAATACAACCTCGGGAGTTTCGACTAGACCTTTTTGAGACCTAGCATGTCTTAAGCTACCGCCTACGCAGAGACTCAGGGAGGACTGCCACCGTGGTTTTAAGGCGACGGGTCAGGGACAATCAGACGATCTGCTAATTCGACTGGAAAACCGACTACCCATCAGTACTTATGTACGTTTTGTGGGCCAAATCGTCTGTCGAAAGCCACTTTTTATTCAGTTTGCGCCTTGATAGGGGTCAGTTTACCGCAGTTGTTTGAAGGGTCGATCCCTGAAAATGTTTTTTTTTTCCAAAAGGCTCTTTCATCTGCTTCAAATGATCACGCAGTCAAATCCGACCCCAGACGGTGCCTCACGAGAAACTCGAACCGGTGACCTGTTTATCAGAAATCCGACCCTCTAACCATCGAGCGAGCCCGTGGTTCTATGGTTAGACCGTTGGAATTCTGATCAACAGGTCACGGGTTTGAGCCTCGGGTGGGAGACCACCTGGGGTTGTGTATGACTGACTGCTCTCTCTTATCTTCGTCGGCGTTGTTCATCTGCCTTTATTACTAACCGCTGTGCGGCTGCTGGTGGGGCTCTAGAGCTACAAGGCAGAACGGGACGAGTGAGTTCCTTTAACGATAGGTGAGCATTACACTGGTTCCTGGACGATTTTTAAACGCTAAAAGAAAGTATTTTCACATGTGGCTCCATTCATGTTTATAAAAACCAGTTCTACTCGTTTAAAAGGAGTTCTTGCGCTTTTGGAATTTACACTTTTCCAAAGAAAATTGTTAAGAATTTAATATTGCCTTTAATACTTCTTTGTCTTCATTTAATCGAACGTTATTAATTATTCGCTGGGAAGTTAAATCAATTCATCTGGGCCAGTCTCCGATTTATAAAAGATTTTCCTTCACACACTTTACTGAATGAGGGTGGACATCAGTGGATTCACGCCTCATGCAGAAACTGTCACTGCTGTTTCACGGTCCCCATGAGCGGACTAGTTTCAAATCCTCATATTTTTACCGTTATTTTGAGATCACGTTAGGCGTACAAACGGTATGGTCCGTTACAACTTACTGGGCGCAGTAAGTTTGTATGAGTACTGTTATGTTCGGCCTGGTACTTAGATGTCGCACGAAGCGTATGCTTGATCGACGGTTGCCTCAACCAAAACGCGGCAGAGCAAGAGAACACGATCAGCTAAACGGAAAGTGTATTCAACAAAACCGACAGGAAAAGCTGCGTCTGTATAGCGTCCCGTTTAGATTAGTCATGTTCTGTCCAATCCACTTTAAGAGGAAGATAAGTAAACACTGATGAGGTAAACTGGGAGCCATTATCCGAAACAAGAACATCCAGTAGGCTGTGTTGGCTGAAAATGTGTCGTAGGATAGCGATAGGGGCAGATGTTGTCGAATTTAGTGGTGCAATCTCGGGTCACTTTGAGCAGGCGTCGACCATCAAGTGGGCCAGCGAAATCGATATGCACACGTGACCAAGGCCTGTCCGGTGTTTGACATTACACTGGTGGTTGACGCGACGGCATCGTGCTGACAACGGGAACAGCGTCGAACGAGGTCGTTGATATCGCTGTCAATACCCGGCCAGTAGACCAAACTGCGAGTGATGGATTTAATTCGACTGGTACCAGGATGGGCAGCATGACATTGGCGTAGGACAACAGGTCGAAGTGAAGAAGGAATCACGACACAGTCCGCAAAAATGAGGCAGAAATCAACCACGGATAGCGATGCTCGGCGCAGGAAAAGTTGGTGAATATCACCAGTGAGAGCAGTGGTTAGCCATCTAGTCTGCATGCAGGTGATAGCTTGGCAGATAATGTGATCCTGTTCGGTAGCACGCCGGATATCGGCGGCAGTGACAGATATGCCTCGTATGACGCCTGAAAGCTGACGGCGCCCACCGTCCTCAATTGAAATGGCAGCAATCAAAGTGTTTTCCTCAGGTTTATGTTGAGCGCATGAGGCGGGAAAGGCGCCAGCCTGACCAAAGTCAGTAGTGCGGCAGAAGCGAATAGCAAAATCGTAACCGAGCAGAATAGTTGCCCATCACTGAAGTCGGCTGGCTGAATAGACCGGAATGCCCTTCTTCTAACCGAAGATTGACAGCAACGGTTCATGGTCCGTCAACAAGATGAAGGAATGACCATACAGCAGCTTGTGGAATCTCTTGACGGCAAAGATGATGGCTAATGCCGCTTTCTCGATTTAGGCCATAGTGCTCCGCAGGAGTTCACGTAGGAGATACGTGTATGATCGCCTTTTCAGACCCATTGGGAAAAGTGTGCGAGATGACAGCACCGAAGTCGCTCCAAAGTCGCGCGAACTGCTGACATACCTAACCTTGATCGACGGTTGTCCCAACCCCAACGTGTTAGAGCAAGAGAACACGATCAGCTAAGCGGAAAATGTATTCATCAAAATTGGCATGAAAAGCTGCGTCTATATAGCATCCCGTATAGATTGGTCATGTTCTGTCCAATCCACTTTAAGACGAAGATAGGGGAGAGCCGAGCGACTTCTCGTGGACATGGACCAATCAGATGTGAGGGGCACTGTGGCTACAGCCGGTACGGAACGCTGACGGGCGCACGTTCATGGCATGCAGCGCGGGAGATGCGCAAACGTGCTTTTCCACGAGCCTGACTCATCGTGGGAATGTAGACATTCGCAACAAGTACTGAGCTATTTACTGAACTTCCAGGCCTCCTTCGTTCTGTCTGTCTACTTTGTGGGTGTGAATGCTGCAAAATTGAACGCAGACTAGACCGCCGTATGTAATATTTTCGAAAATAGTAGTAACTCTCGTTCTTCTACCGACGAAAGACTTCACCGAATGACGTCTTGAGTAAACGCAGACAAAGTCAGCAGCACAGAACACATAAAAGCATATTTGATAAGTTTTACCGTCTTAGAGTTTTCCTGGAGTACTGAGTGGGTGTTAAATTCGAACACTAAGAAACTTCTTCGACACAATCTACCTCAAAAAATTGCTGTAAGGACTTCTATGGTCCCCCTAAACGGATATGAGAAAAGGAACCGCTTGCATAACAGATGCGTTTGCGCCAAATGCCAGAGAAGATAGGGTTAGGTTTAGGATTAAGGTCAGGGTTAAAATTAGGGTTTTGACACAGGGATGCTTACTCTTCCTGGAATTATGCGCAGGGTCGCCTTTACTACTTGGACGGGGGGGCACATAAGCAATTCATACCTAGTTGAAAATGCGCCATGTGACGGGCTCTTCGAAGTCTTGTAGTTTTTACGTTCCAGACCGTGTTACCAATGTGAATTCCCCTAAGCTTAGGTGTTTGCCTGACTAGCATTATCACGGTTAAGTTACCGGTAGGTAAGCCTGCTCGCGGCTCGGCGCTGATTCAGGCGTGGTGGCACGACCAGGAGCGTCCCCGGCCCCGCTAGCCACCTGCGCCCGACCCCGCATTCGTTATTCTTGACTCTTGACACTGGGACCAGGCGAGTAAGGGGGAGAGAGTGTGTGTGTGTCAGATGTGCCCCCTACATGGGCCACGTGGTAGATGCGTTGGACCAACACGGGGGCCACATCAGGGCACGGCATGCGTTATTCGGATTGCGCTCCGCTAACAAATGCCGAACATGGGAGGTGTGGTGGCACGCCTAGGGGCGGCTAGGACTAAGGGGACCCAGCCGCGCCAGCCACTTGCGTCCTCTCCCGCCTCCGGTCTTCTTTACTCTGTCTTGACACCGGGCTCAGGTGGGGGAGGAGGAGTGAGTGCGGTAGATGCAGCGCAAGTCTACTACCACTTTAAACTAAATCACGCGCAAGTCACCGTCCCTGCATCACCCTTCCGTGGAGCATACGGTAAACAACGTCGAAACCAACGGTCGAACTGTCGTAATGTGAGACGTAGTTTTAGAAAACACAGAGGACGCGACAGAGCTACACTACACCCAGCATTCTAACTCCTTATGAGCCCTACTTGACAGATGCTAGAAGTGAACTTCCATGCCACGGAATTTTGAAACATGTCTCCTAATCGATCTCTCTGAAAGGTATTTCTTCTGTCGAAATACCTGACAGTGCAGCCTCCCTTCGAAAGCAGAATTCGCGATAAGGTGCGTCTGGTAAAGTAAATTGAACAAAATAAACCTAATTTTTGAAGAAAAGGAATGAGTCACTGGACAAAACGCCCATAGGATTGGAGTAGTTTTGCCCAAAAATGCCCAATTGGAAAATTATCGCCTCGCGTTGATGATATTGACGAATTCGGGTTTCAGGGAAGCACCACCAACCAAGAAACCATCAACATCCGGCTGACTTCCAAGTTCCTTTGCATTGCCCGCGTTCACCGAACCTAAATTTGTAAAACATGAAAGAAAATCACTGTGAACGAGAATAAAAGAGGTACATGCTATCGCGATACTTCCATGACGAGAACTTCATCTGGGTGAAATACTAGAAAAATGCCCTCTTTTACCGCCACCATTTAGGTTTATCAGTTGATAAGCAGGAGATTAATTTACCCCACAGGTTGGGAGCAAATACAATTTTCAAGGACAAGGAGACTATCGAGGAGCTTCGAACGGCAGGCTCGGTCAGCCGACGCTAGAAAAGTCACTCACCGCCATATAGAATCCTGACTTTGTCAGCGACGCTGGGGTCGACATGGTCACGCATCCAATCACGAACAGCTTTGTGGACTTCTTGGGCCTGAGCGGGAGTGGCAGTTTTTCCTGTGCCAATAGCCCAGACCGGCTCGTACGCGATGACAACGCGATCCCACTGGGCCCCGCTTATATTCTCTGAAGTGATAATGCAAGGCAGTACAAATGCGAGACGATGAAGGAAAGTCAACTGAGGAAATAGGGTGCGCTTGAAATACCCTTAGGGTAAGGATGCCTTGGATGGCCGCCTAAACAGGACACGGGCATAGGAATCGCCCACAATACATGTGGCTTTGCACAGAATTCCGGGGAACTTAGGTTAAGTTTAGGGTTAGATTTAATTTTGGCGTTGAGGTCACAGCTGGGGCTAGGGTCAGGATTAAGCTACGGGTTAAGGTGTGGGCTCCTGTTAACGGCAGGGTTTCGTTTTAGAGTAGAGTCTAGGTTAACATTAAGGTTACAGTTTAGATTTATGTTAGGGTTACCGATACGCCTAGCTACTGGCTACCCGGCGCGCCCACAGGTGGCGGATAGTGGAACGGCTATCAGTGAAGGTTAACTGCGAAATAAGCAGACTCTCCGGTCTGGCGAATAAACAGTCGTGGACCAGCAGCGACAGTGCTACCAGGGTGCGATGGGCTGAGGTCAGGCACGCCAAAAGCCTTATAAAAAGGCGCAAAGCCTGATGACGGCACTGTGACATGGTAACTGTGAGACGTCATTAAATAAGCTCGTTTGTCCCCACTGCCTTGTGGGTAGGCTCTTGAGCCGAAGCGCTAGAGGAGACAACGTCGAACAAACAATCTGAGCGGCCGTTGGGGACCCGCCCGTACTCACAATTCCCAAGATACCACATGAAAATATGTCCAAAAGGAAGGAAGTTAGTGCTAACGTTTCAACAGGATTATTGAAACTTCATGAAATTTATAGAAAGGCCGCATATTTTAAGTGGTTGGGCGGTTCCTATTCGCCTGTCGTGTTTAGGTGGCCATACAAGGCAAACTAAACACCCTTAGCTACCTGCGACGTTTCTTTCTTAGCAGCCACCGAATCAGAAAAATAAGTCAACACCCTCCCCGCCGAAAGTTCTAACAAGGAAGAGTCCTAAGATCAATGAAGATATCATGTAAATTAGTAGAGATAGGCACTTATATGAGGGCCAATCTAACCATAGCTAATCAGCTGTCGGTTTCATAAGGCAAAGTACAGCTGGGGAAAAGGGACTTGCTTAAAGCTCCAATTCGAGTAGAACTAAGATACTTGAAATGAAATGAATGATTAAGGTTCCGGGATAGCTGTAGGCTTAGGGTGAAAAGAAGCCAAGTCGCACAAACCTAACAATTCATGACAATGAAAGCAGACTAGACTAAAGATGAGGCAATCAGTGCAAGTAAAGGGAACTGCGTGTCTAGCAAAGCTAAAATGAATAACGCCCCGGAAGCACAAACGGTGCATTATACTTGTTTTTGTTGGAGGTACGAACACATAGAGGAGAAGTAAACAAGCCTACACAGAAATTGGAGGTTCGCTTCCATAAACATGTTGGCTCTAAGAACTGCAGATCTCTTCAGCACAACTGCGAGCGTACTGTCCAGTAAAAGCAAGATAAAAGTACCATCTGGCAGTTCGACCGTCGATTTCGAGGAGGTCCACCGTATGCTCCACATCAGGTGGTGCAGGGACGGTGACTTGCGCGTGATTTAGTTTAAAGTGGTAGTAGACTTGCGCTGCATCTACCGCACTCACTCCTCCTCCCCCACCTGAGCCCGGTGTCAAGACAGAGTCAAGAAGACCGGAGATGGGAAAGGGCGCAGGTGGCTGGCGCGGCCGGAGCCGCCCCTGGGCGTGCCACCACACCTGTACCATCTAAGTAACAGCTGAATAGTCGATACACGCAAAATGCGAGTCCCAATAAGTAATCAAGAAGTAGATGCAAGTTCTGAGTTAAGCGATCGCATCTACTTCTTCTCAGGTGAAAATTATAAATATTTATGGAAACGAACCCTCTTCTCCGTTCGCTTTGCCAAATAATGCAATTTTTCCCCACAACTTTTGACGGCAAGACAGGTTTCTTCAGAGACTAATTAAAACTTGCTGTACGAAAATAATTATTGAATAACTAATACATCACTATGATTTTATTTGACAAGAAAATTCTGCCCCGCAAAACCCCACAATTTCCAGTGACAATCAACAAAAACCTTACTATGATATTTAACAATTAGTGCCGAGTCAACTACATTACCACCCATCCGGCAAAACGGAAAAACCATGACTAACGGGTAAAATCTACGCCGAAACATGCCAAGTAATATACGTAGATATTCAAGTATTGCATGCATGCAGTTGTCAGATAGCCCAACTTATCACCAAACATAGCTCATAAACTTGAAGAAAATATTTTACGAGGCTTGTTAAACTCCTGAAAACGGATTATCGCTGATTCTCTCGTTGCCGACCTCACCTGTGCAGTTTGAGCATTTCGGTTATTCGAAGTAGTATGCATGCGCAGGATAAGTAAGTTAACCGCAAACAATTAAATTATTTAATAAGTTTTTTGTAACCCGCGAAAGATCACCAAACACCGTAATTTTCCCCTTTGCGCTCTAGACGCAAAAAATTGCTAACGGAAGATTTTTAAAAGCAACCTTCTCAAGCAATAATGGTGGTTAGGGCGCGGCGGCTAATGACTTAGAAATAGTCCGCCACACAATTGTGCTTCAAATGTGGAAATCGACAATCGGCAATCGATGACTCGAGCGCGGCTTATTAACCATCAACTAAGAGGCTGCAGAACAGCAGTGACTTGTGAATACTGCAGCATCCTGCATCTCTCAAGCGTCATCGTACTATTCTGGTGAAGGTTATGCGTACAAAAACGAAACATAAAGCCAATAAGACATGTTCCAGCACTAGAGTGCGCTTTCTCAGCTAATATATGAAACTCATATGTTGTCCTTTTTCGATGCGGTCACACGATCACCTCCAAGTACACAGCGTTCATGCATTTCCATTTCTATTTAAGAACGCTGCACAAGTTTGACCAGAATGTGTCTGTCCAAACTGTAAGTCCAATATGTTAATCGCCCTATAATTTTTCTTCAGAATAATTCTTCTTCATACATTGCTAATAGGCGGCTGAAATTGTGGATTCACGAAATACTTAGTCAATCCCCTATTCAGAATACTGCCCTGGTACAGTTATGTCTCACCAAAAACTTGCCATGTTATAGTCTGAGCACGTGTTCTTAGCACAGCTCGTTTTCCAAAAAGCCATTA